>KZ072701.1:155108-174477 GCA_002091845.1 Anopheles cracens | reverse complement strand
CTC
This sequence comes from Anopheles cracens, assembly GCA_002091845.1. Lineage (NCBI taxonomy): Eukaryota > Metazoa > Arthropoda > Insecta > Diptera > Culicidae > Anopheles > Anopheles cracens. The sequence continues at coordinate 174,474 of KZ072701.1, read as the reverse complement.
GCGCGATAAAACTGCGCACGAAACTTTTCTCATTACAATGGCAAATACTTTCGCAGCGCCATTTCCCGTCCGCTTACGCGATGACCCGTTGTGCTCGGCGTTCGCCTTCACCCGCCGCTAGTAGTTGGGCATCCCTGCCCCTGGTGGATATTAATTTCTTTCCTTCTCTATTTGGATGGCTCCCGCAACCATACACAGCCTCGGCAGGTGGGTAATAAGAGAGGTTGCTGGTTTTGAGAACTTCTCGCGTGTACTACGCAGGTGGTAGAGCAGCACGTTGTGTGTGTGTGTGTTTGGGTAGATAAAAAAACATAATCGACCATAGAAACCCCGTGAAGGTAGACCAAACTTTTCATTGCCCAAAACGATTGCATGGCCGCGAGATTCGTGGAAGGATGCCGTAAGACCGAAACAGAGGCCGTTATCCTTAGGACCAAGGTATGAGCGCAGCACCCCTGCCAGGGTACTTTCCACCGTAATTTGTCCCAAACACCTTCACCCGCAAGGACAGCGAACGTATGCGGTTGACCTCAGCATGCGCACCGGTGTGACGGGAGCCAATTAGATAGGCTGCGGTTAACCGCGGGTGTGGGTGTCTGGTGCGTCTGGCCAATTCTGAGGCTTCGGGTGTGAAGAAAAATTACTTTCCTATAAATACTCGCATCCTGTCCCGGCTGCGCCGGGAAGAACCTGGCATCCCGCTGGAATATCGTGATATTTTTAGTGCCTCCAGCAGACGGTCTAAAATCTCATTACTTTCTCGGTTGGGACCAGCGATTGCGGTTCGGTGGAAGGGACTCATCGATCGATCGATTTCGTGCGGGCATACTGTGGTTTATGTGGTGTAAAAATAGAGGAAAGCTCACGCAGACACACCCACTTTTTATTTTTAAACCAAGAAAAGGATGTCACCCTGAAGGGACTTTCTGGATAATTCACGAAGGTGACTCCCGCCTGAGGAGGCGAATTGTTTTCTTCCCATCCGGTTCGACACTAAAAGCAATCGGGCGAATTGCGAGCTTTCTGAAAGGATATTTTATTAGCAAGCACGCTTTATTTCCCACACGGGATAAAGCACCTGGAACGTGCAGCGTACGTGTGCCGTGATTGGGAAACTAATTGCCGACGAGAAATTGCTTCCGTAGCGCGTTGCGAGCTTGGTGAGGCTGCAAGATCGCTCTAAGCTCTAATTAACGCGTGCCTTTGATCTGTCCGGTCGGTGTGTTGTGTTTTCCAAGTCCGTGAGAGCCGTTCGATTATCGTCTTGCAATTGGTTCACCGAACTTAATTGATAATTTTAAATGGTTCCGGTGGGTGAAATTCCTTAAGGAATTTGAGTTTATTTCTTTGTTGCGTTGAATAGAGGGCGAGAGTTTCATTTTTCAAGAAGTTGTCGCTGGTGTCACGGGAGTTTCTTCAACATTCTTTTGAAGAATGTATATGACGATACACACTTTTCTGTTCCAATTTTCTATATGAGCCTAAATGTATGCAATCCGCTCTACAATAAATAGATTATTTCGATTAAACGATTCGACCAATACTGTAAATAGAATGAAATAAATTTGGTGATTAAAATTCTCGCCATTCCAGCCCCGCACAAGGAACGAAATAATCCATCACTCAAACGCAGAAACGCGCTATCGTTCCGCGAATCGAGCCACCACGAAATCCTCGCCTAATCCCGTAGCGCTTCGGTACAAAACTTTCGCTTGCGTCTTGCGCAAAATTGATCATTTATGCGGAAAAACAGCTGTCTTTTCTTCCCGGCACCGGATCCCGCCCGTGACGTGGATGTAATTGAAACGGGTGGTCAGATTCGGCGTATTTTCGCCGAACGGCTTATTATTAACACTCGAGCTAATCCAAACATATTGATTTGGTGGTCCGTTCTCGTTGTGCTGTTTCGCAACGCAGTTTGATGGAACAGGTGGAACTTTATTCGTTCGTGTGTTAGGAGATTAGTTGGATATCTTTTTTTCGCCGAAACGTTTTCTTGACCGAAATTGCGTTTCTCCCTAATCAATATGCTTATTGCATAGAGTAATAAAGCGGACGGAAGACATATGACAATCAAAACCATTGAATAGGAAAAATGTTTGCTAATCTATCTCATTCCGGCCGGCTAAACGTTCCTAGATCATTCCTCAGCGCCTGTTTGAGGAGTAAAAACGATGATCGGAATGATCGAACCGTGTTCGGGCCCCACACAAAGAATCTCTCTTATGGACACCAGAGTGAAAGAAAACTCATGTTCCCAGTGTCAAGAAGTTAGTGCACGGGACATCAAGCCATCATGGAATACGGTACGAGAAAACGAGTTGACAGAATCGAAAGTTGTCCAGCGCTCACAAATGATGAGTTTTCCCACAGCGCCTGGAGAGCAGCATTCCCCGGGAGGAATCCAGCGACAATAGAGAACTCCCCTGTCTATACCTTCCTGCCATTTACGACTCGCACGACTCTTTCACCGCGTGGGAGCCCTGACTTGCCGAACCGTTTTGGACCGACTTGCACACACTCACGCGGGACGTGCTCGAAATTAAAATCACCAACCGAGCGAGCGCTATTGACGTGATCCCCCCCGGTTTCCAACGGTCCCGGCTCGTTACGGCGCTTAAGAATGTTGTAATAAAGATGGAAAATTTGACAAGATTTCTACATCCAGCGCGCTGCGGGCGATCTTCGGTATGTTTGGTTCGATTTTGTGTTGCGGGGAGCAAGAGGAAGAAGCAGCGAAAAAAACACGACCCCATGGAAGGGGAAAATAATCTGAAAAGTGATCCCCGGAGCGGTTTCGGTTGCGATGACTTTCGGTGGCGTTTTTTTTTTGCTTCTGCTTCTGCTTTTTCGTACAGTCGTTAGCTCTGTTTCTTTGGGGAGTCGTTCTGCCTACATCACGTGTGCGTGCAGTTTTTTTTGTGCTTGTGTTTGTTTGACGGTTTTTTATTCGATTTCTTGATGGTTTTGTCGGATGGAAAGTTTCGACGAAAAACTTTGCAAACATCTCAATGGGACGTCTGTCACGTGTCCGTTGAACGTTTGACAGGCCGGCGGACTGACTTATTCTATCGCCATTAAATGAATGTGCTTTTGTTTTATTCTGAAAGCAATATTCACAACGTTTTAGCTGGAGCTATTTGTAGAATTTAACATTTTCAATGAATTCTAGGATCAACTAACATTCAAGGTGATAACTTTCGTTAAATACTTCTTAGATCCTTTTAAATCGCCCTGAACTTAAATTTGACGCTACCCCGTTTAAGCAACACTTCACTTTGGATAATCCTCCAAAGAGCATAGCATGCCATGAAGCTGAACCGATTGAACCATCTCGCTGATTGTTGGCATCTGTGAAGTGCCTCAATTCCACCGAAAATGAACCAATTTATATTCCATTTTAAAGCGATTTCGTTAATTAAATCAAAATTCAGCCGAACAGATGAGCTGCTGTTGCTACTGCTGCTTACAGTGCAGAAAGATACAGTCCCGGCAGGTTTTCGCTGAACCAGCCCCGCAGAACTTACCCCCGGAGAGTTTATTAGCCACGGACGAAGTCAACTTTCTGAGGCTTAAATTCACGTAAACGCACACATACCAGCCGTTCCATAGAGACTTATCATACCCACAGCAGTATCCCGGTGGAGGTTTCTGGTAAACGCAGGATAAACTTTACCATCGTGTTCTGTGCGTGGTTTTTCTTTTCGCGATTTTTGTTTGTCACCTGCGGGGGAAGTTTTTCTGGCTGAAGCTACGCCGCCAGGAGCGTGAGGATGGTTTAGTTCAAACAAAAAACGGTAACAAATATTTACGCACAGCGACTACTGCTGTGAAGAAAGATATGTCTCGGGGGAGTTGTGTGACGCAGGAGTCACAAGGACTCGACGGAAGCAGCGAGGTTTCTATCTCACTGGTTGTTGACCATTGGAGATTAAAGTTTCGCTGCTGCTATTTCTTGACTTTGACTGGCTACCGTTTAGGAGATAGATTGCGCCTAAATTTATGCAAATGGAAGACTTCCTTTATATACATATCTTGGCTGAAAATCTGTCGAGGAGAAGAACACTTCAAGATAATGTTATTTTTCTCAGCACAAATAAAAGGCAACCTCTTCATCTTAAAGCACAACATTTCATATTCATACATCGAGATATGATGGGGTACAAATTAAAACCCTGTCGTCAACTATACGTACCGAGAAGGTCAGAAAAAAAGTCCCCAAACTCCTACGCGGGAGATGAAAAGCAAAAGGCAAAGCTTCACCCGACCCGTGGGAATCAGGGATCATCTCCCCCGGAAAGCGTTCGGAGTTATTATTTTGATTGAGTTTGCCTCTTTACGTCCCCCGTCCAGTTCAGCACCGAGTGTCACAAAGTTCAGCACTAAGTTTTATCCCCGAAAGACTTCTAGCTCGTGCAATGCGACTAAACCTCTTGCAGCTGAAGTCACACAGGAAGCGCACCGGAGGCCAGTAGGATCGCGAATTTGTTGAACTGTTTTTTTTTGCTCTCACTTTTCGCTACTGTTTGATAAGACAAACAAGGCAAGGAGAGAGAAAAGCCGTACTGGAACCCACGGCAGCAGAGGTTGAGCAGCATAGTGAAAAAAAACGCTGTTGAATTATTCATGAAGTGCTCGTGATGATCCGCGGATACTCTCGGTTCCTGCTGCTGCCGGTGATCTCCGCGATTCGGTGACTTCTGTCCCCTGCGGTGGTTTGCTTTTTGCTTTGTTGTTTTGCTTGCTGCACCACCGATCCGGAAGATAAATCTTGCCCAAGCTCGCGCTGTTTACGCGGTGATGTTGGACGGCGCGGAAGCGGTAGAGAAGAAAACACAAAAATAAACATAAGTCTCGCGAATGAAATGTGTAAATAAATTGTTATTTTTATTTGCATTCCGATGAACAACACTTCAGCTGGCTTGGGACAAAAATGGCGATGCACTAAGAGGGGTGAAAAGCTCATCGCCGGCGGTTGCATTCACGTTGAGCGTCTAGTAAGTTTTATTGTTTTTTTTAGTACAACTGTACAAGGTAACAGCAAACATAACAAATAATTGTTTTTTTTTTCAATTCATTTTTATAAGATACAAGCAGTATAATATGCGCTAAGTGTAATAAATTTGTGGAATTGCATACATTTAGGCGTATCCATTACTGATGTGGTGATATTTGATGCTCTAAAGAAATTAAAGAAGAATCGAAACACATCATAACATGGATCAAAACATCACATCAATCAGCGATCGACACGAGATTGGATCTCCATTTCCATCTCGGTTACGTTTCCTCAGAAGTAAGATGCTATTACATCCAACGCGGTGTTCGGGCAACTTGTGCGTAAAAGAGCAAACACGCGCTCGTCTCCGCTGTGAAAGCGGTGAAATGTTTGATCCCTATAAATAGTACGTTTTTCTGGCATGCTTCTCCAGAAAACCGACAACCAAAGCGACACAAGTTCCGACCGAGTTCTGAAAGAGTTGTTTCCAGGGAATCGGTGGCGAGTGGAAACATTTTTCATCTGCCGTTCCGGCGTCGACCGGTAGCGCCATGATTGGATCAAAGCCCATCATTTCCTCCTGGCGGGGAGGGCAGCATAAAAGTGATTTTTTTTTCATTTGCTTTCTGTGCCCCGCTCATCTTTATCGTCTCAGCACATCGATCTTGTTAAAAAGACAACTGGAAGGCGTTTGCAGCGTGTCCAGCGAGCGAGGGGTCAGCCGTACGGGTGGACAAGAATGTGTCCTTTTTCTAGCACAACGGCGCTCCGGGGTTTGATTACAGTGTGTTTGGGGGTTTCGTTTTTCTTTTCTTTTCTCTTTTTTTCTGGTACGAAACTGCGGGAGGGAAACCCAGCTGGAACTATTCCGTAGGGTTTCGGGTTGCTCGCCGCTCTCGCAACCAGCGCCGATAAATGGTCAAATGTAAAATTCAAAAGGTCCGACCCGATCCGTCCGATTCGTCGAAGCGTTTTGTGTGTCTGTGTTGCTGTGTGAGGGCGATGGCAAAGGGGATCCTTATCAAATTTCGACCACGTGTGGTCAATTCGGGTTGGAATGCTCTGTTACGGAGAGGGTTGTCCTTCGTTACGTAGAGCTGGTGGTGAAGCAGCAAAGAGCGATAGAAAGAGAGCGATGAAGAGTAAAAATGGAGAAAAAAAACCTACCGGGTTCTGGTTAGGCATAATCCGCTCGGAATTTAATCCTTAAGTGTTTATGATAAGGGAATCAATTTATGGAAAGCGATTGACTACAAATGGCAGATGAAAAGATATTTGTAGAAAAATAAGTGATTGTTTTACAGCACATCTTTTGACTTGCAGTTTAACAAACTTTCAATTTCATATTTACTAATATTGTTATGGATAGCCACACAACAAACAAAGTAGAAAAAAATAACAATTGTAATAATATTAAACAATTATTCCACCATTAAATCAGCAGAGATGCTTAAGGAAACATATTTCCAAGTTGTTTTATCGAGCTTAAATATTTTCCTCTTTGGGAGCACTTTAAGAGATACCGCTTCTCTGTTTCCCTTTGGTTCGATTTTTATGCGTATCGGAGCATAATGCTCTGACAGAACAAATATTGAAATTCTTGCCCCTCTTTATGCAAGAACCGGTCGAAAGTTCCGGCCGACTCGCCGCCGAATCGCCGGACCCATCGGGGGCAAAAAAAAAGTAAATGAATGTCCCTTTCATTACTCGCTTAATGAAAGCCTTTATCGCCCCATTACGAGTCGCTCGAGTCGAGTTTGTTTTTGCAGCTTTATTTATCGTCACTTTACGCACTGCGGGCGGAACACCGCACGCTCGTCGATAGGTTCTGCTTGACCCTTTCGAGGCAGTGCGAGGCAGTGGACTTAGCTCCACTTCGCTTCCCGGGGTCGAGCCCATCCGTGCCGGAGTGGCGTTACGTTTTAATAACTCTGAGATATGCTTGTTCTCTACAGTTCTATTTTTTCTGCGAAGGAATTTTCCACCCGTGGGAGAGTGTACCGGCTGCCGAAGTTTTCGAGCAGTTGCTAGCTCCACCCTTTGGCAGCACGTTCTCGGGGCACAAGCTCCAAAAACAACAGGACAATAAGAACCCTTTTTCGCCGGGCGCACCATCAACCCGACGCAACCCACGGCAAGGATTTTGCCGGGTTATTAGAAGCTTTCGCTCGGAGCAGCAGCGTTTTTTTCCGGGATGGGTCGTTAAGCAGCATGTTGACATAGCATTGTTTCAATAATTCCTCTGCGAAGCTGTCGAAAAAACCGGCTGCGAGAAGAAAGAGAATCAATTCCGTCGGAGAAGGACGAAAACTTGTTTACAATTCACAAATGTTTCCGGCTATGGGTGAAGCAGTTGTTACGAAACCGAAACCAGGCGCAGCCGGTTTGATTTTTTAACCAATTTTATTACGTCTGATGGAAGAAAAACAGATCTCGGCCTGTCAATCACTTCAACGTCCAGCACTTCATCGTTTCATTGGCCAGCTTTCTGAGGTTACGATAGTACTGTGGCCGTGCGGTTTCCAGGCAAACTGCTGAATACTCCTGGTGTCCCTTGCAGGCGTAGGAGAATTTGGCGTAGAATTTATTCTCATGCTGCCGCGCCTTCTCAACCATTCGGTTGAGACAATCCGACGAGAGCTGGGAGTGATCGAAAAATAAGGAGTTGTTCGATTGACAATTGCTCCAACGACTCACCTGTGTTTCTTGGCACATAAGCAGTGCCTTCTGTAACAGCGGAACACGCAGCTGCGACCGGATGCCTCGCTTTACGTCGTGAAGGTACACTTGGTTCTTCGTTTTGTCTAGCTTGATGCGCTTGAAGTACTGCCGCACTTGCGCTGCGTGCCGTGGCGTGGCGTCGGTTGGTGTGAGCTAGATGAAGTGGACATTAACATTAACATGAAGCAGTTGTATCGCCTGTGGTTACCTGCATCACACAAATCATTCCGACGGCACCAACAAGCCAGAGGGTTAGGTCTAGTCTCATGCTAGTCTTGCTTGAAACGATAAAACGCTTGCATTGGAGGGGTTTCCTTAAAGGCGCGAGCATTTATTGAGGTGACATAGCTTACGGTTTACGCTCGGGCAGCTGTTACCACAAAAGAGGATGCTGAGCCTCAGTGACAGTGGCTGACAAATTGAATATCAAACAAAAGTCATTGACTAGCCGAGATTGCTTACAGTTGAATGCATAAATTGTCACTTTGATCGATCCATCATCACGTATGAACAAAGCTTATGGAGGAGGTTAGGTGTTCAATGATTGAGGCAGGCTGGAATGCAGACATACTGGAAAAACACTTGCCCATGGAATGTGTTTAATATAACATTGGGATAGTGCAGATATTTTCGTACTTAAATGGTTTCAGCCAAAGTGACCATATAATTAATAAGAACTAAGCAAGTCAACAACCAACTAATAAATCGTAGTTTTAATTTATGAAGCCCTGACGCTTGTATAAATGCATATAATGTGATTTAAGAAGTAAATTTGAGCGTAGAAGTCTGCAATTGAACGAATAAAATTGTAAAGAATTGGTCCTATGCATTCTTCCAAAAGGTCTTAATCCTCTCCAAAATTTCCCAATTTTCTAAATATTTCTCATTCGGCTACTTCTTATATAATTCATTGGAACGTGGATATATTCCATGTATGAGAAGGTTATGTTTACTATTTTTATTGTGCTACCAGACATGCTTACGTTTCACCTGCCAGAACTTGCAGTTCTTTTAAATACGATGGCTCTGCTGTCTCCAGAGATTCCTTCGAGTATTGGTCGTGATCGTGACACGCGAAGGTAAATCCAGCGTACACTCATACACCTTGTCGACCATTTGTTTCAAGCACACCTCGGATATCTGCCATCGACAATTGGGCTTACAATTTGAAGCAATCCATCGTCAAGAGCAGTTGATATTAAATTGCGGTAGGTTCACAACCTTAACCACGAACGGGCTTCGCAGCTGCCGTACATGTCGCGATGCAGATAGAACTTTTTCTTCGTATAATCGAACTCGGTGGATTGGATTGCGTACAACATCAGCTTCACGAGGCCGTTGGATGCTTGCGACAATGCAGTCGGGAAAGATAATTGCGTGAGCAGTACAGTACGGACAGCTCGAGTCCAGTCCCAGGCCAAAACACTGACCTACGGCAGACAGACCAACCCGAGGGCAATCAGGGCGTGCCCATATTTCGTCTGCATCTTAATAATAATCTTGAGAGCGGGTTCACCTGGAACCGTGGCTGGGGATGGTTCCATATTTCTAGTGCCGCAGTGATACCGCCCATCCCGACGCCCGTACGAGACAGCCCATTGTTTAGAGAACCAGCGCTCCCCACCGAACGTTTGCGTATGATGGAGGGCAAAATTAAATTCAAACAGAAACTCCCGTGTTTGCACAATCAGTGGGTGGCACATTTGTTGATGCGCCCGCCAGGGAGACCGGTGGCCTGGTGAGTAAATCTTGTGTGACTTTGATGAATACGGGCAATGCATAACAACGAGCTACGGGATGGAAAATGCAGCCAGAACCCATTCGGCAGGCGGCGAGATGGTGGGTAGCAAACAAGGCGGCTAGTGCCCGGAGGCGTGTGTACGGAGCATGTAAATAAAATTACAACTTCCATAATCAGTTGTTCTACGGGTGTTGTGTTTTTCGAAGGAACGTTACATTTCAGCTTCGTTCCCCGAGGTAACCGTATGCATCCAGCACCTACGACGGATCCAGCTGGAAGTCGGCACCTTGCCAGCCGCAAGGCGGAAGCGTTTTCGGTTTTACCATCAGAAAACTACGTTCACCGAGAGCGGACACTGGAGACGATTTCGGGGGTGAGGGGGCAGGGATACAAATATTGAACGCCCAGGACCGGGACCGGGTCACCGGGAGCGACACCGTAATGCCTTTCCAGATTCTGAACGAATCATGAATAAATTTGTACTTTATTGTCGCTACGTGCTGGGCAGCGTTTCGGGCCGGCCACTTGTAAATCAGGAATAATTTCGGTCCTTCGAACCGGAACGCACCGGAACGACGGCCGGATTTACATGACGGTGCGGCCCGACTCATCCTCGGCCCGCTCCGGCCGTCGCCGGCGGGAAACAATCGACTGCAAAAAGGTTCAACCCCGAGTTGTCCCATGTTTGGGCAACTACGGTTGACGCCGGACAACCCGTTCGGGTTATGGATTATGGAACTTTTGGCTTTCCTTGCGCTTGTGTGTGTGCGTGTTTGTGTTCTGTGTTGGATTCCGACACAGAAACGAACATCGGCGCCAAGCTCTGTACGGTAAAGTTTCGGTTCAGTGAAATAGCAGCACGAATTGGAATTTAATGTGCGCTACGTGACGGAGTGGGTGGGTTACGTTGAAGAGTTTCTTTTGTATTGGAAACAGTGACAAGGGGTTTCGAAACATTAAACCACTGTTGGTTTCAATTTCTGAGGTTGATGTGCCGCTGAACCGAGTAAGACATTTCAATTTGTCGCTTGACGATTTTTGATGAACAAATGTATTCATGATTTCGTAATTCTGATCTTTAAGTTGAGGTGAGGTGAAAATATGAACCGATATTCATGAAGTTCAATGAACAAATTTAACAGAGTATGTGTTTTAATTACATCAAATATCTTCGTTTCTATCAGTTTTATAAAGAATTTACTCCATGTTTTTTTACTCTATTTAAAAAAAATATGAAAAAACGAATTAAAATTTTCAACACCATAAATTCAATCTGCTAAACACTCCGTCAAAACCGAGCCCATACCAGCTCACCAATGAATTATAAATCGTCTCGCTCGGGTAAACAGAAGCGCTCATTTACGCGCTCCATTGAGCGGCTCTGTGCCGGCCAGCGCGCGTTCGCGGGTGGAATAAATCAAATATAAACTTCAAATTAACTTCTGATTCGGTTGCGCGAGACAATAGGCAACACACTCACATACGCGCGGTGGGTTTGTGAAAATATGGCACGTTTCGGAAGGTTGACGCATGGAGCCAAATGTGCCCCTTAAGCATCCACCCCTGGGACTGGGGGCTCTGCCGAGAGGAATGAAAACATGTGCTTTTTACACTACAGAATGAATGTCTTCACACCGTGGCCAAACACCAGCACCAGCTCGATGTTAAAAGCATCGCTAAATCAAAAACTGCTCAGAAGCAGCTCAAGCGAGACAGTGAGAGATAGAGAGAGCGAGAAGCATGTAATGGATGAAATTCATCTTGATGCGCGCTTCTCTCGCGAATGATTTATTGGTGAAAATTTTGGGGCATAAATTTCCATACAAACTCACCGTCGGGGAGCATTTTCTTGCCCCGCGACCCGCGCCCCGGTACACGTTGTTATAATTATTGAAACAGAACTAAAGCAGAATTTAAACTAAGCGTGGTAGGAAAAAATCCCCACCACTGTTCGCCAACAAAAGCGCGTCCGGCAATCCATCGAAGCGAATGAGAAAAGTTTCTGCTTTCAAATTGGAGTGGCGAAAAGTGGTACGGATCGTAAACCCGTACCGATCGGAGGCGTCCAGCGTGCCGTGATGGATGGGCCCGGGACAGTGGGGGTTGCGGGTGAGAGCCTGAGCGGAAAATTAATGAGCTGTTGATTAGCTCTCGAACCAGCGTCATCTTGTTGGATTGAACGGAGCAATACGCCTGCCGCCGGTTGAAGTCGTCGAGCGAATTGGGGATGCAAACCGAGTTTTCTCACCCGCATTCGTGTCGGAGGGTTCCAGGCAGGGTGGAACCGTTGTGGAAATCCTCAATTGCTGTGCTCCGTTCGGATGTTCTTAGAAGAATCCTTTTTAATTTCATAGAAACCTTCATTTTCATTTCGAAACGGTTTGCCGCTCACTGGGCTTAGATAAGTTCGAGGAATGCTGATATTAAGAGACTCATATCACTGTGAAATATGAAGAGAATTCACATTTTTGGAACAAATGAAGTACAATTTGCAATATGCATCTCGACCAATCGAATGGCTCGAATGCTAATACGAAGGAACTCCGCCAATCATCTCGCTTTTATCATCTCACGTTGCAACGCTCTATCGGGAAACGAACCGGTCCAGTTTTTTGAAGCACAGACATATACTTCGACTTGCAACGCCATCGTTTACCATTGTCCAACGTTTCCGCGTTGGCATCGTTTTCCCCGGAACAGGATCACACAATTTCACAAGAATCACTGCGAGGGCTAAGCTCGTGCGCCCGTGCGAGTAGGCTTTCTGCCGTGTTGCCGTGTAGTAGCTTTCGTACCGTTCGGAGAGCAGCTGCTGAACGCAGCCACCCATAGGGTAGTACGGTTTGAATTCATAATTTGCTTGCCTCCGTAGCTCGGGGCTATTTTTCCTCCGTGGCCCAGGTGGCACGAGTCAGCCGGGTCTGTCGAAAGATGTGAATAATAAAAGGTCCTTCGTGATGATTGTTATTCTTGTACGGGGGGCGACGCGCGAGCAACTGGCCCGCCCGGATGCCTGTCGACCGTCGACAGACTCCACTCACCGGAGGGTTTATCATTTGCCAAGGGTTCCATCGGGGTACGTTCACCTCACAGACCCGGTCCGAGCGTAATCCTCGTGAGGACGGGATAAGGCATGACGATAAAAATTGATGGCCATTCGCAGGTTTGGTAAGCTTTGGTAACTTTTTTAATGGAAAATGGGCTTTACGGGTGTCGTTGCTCACGAACTGCGGAACGACCCCGGGGGCAGGCGAGCTGTTGGTATTGTGTCTGGCAGCGGCAATTGTAATACGATTTAAATGGACAATATTTTATTTTTTATTCCACTTAACGATAATGGTAATGTTATGTCTTGATTTAAAGTAGCGATAGTAGGGAGGGAATGTTCTTCTCATGGAAATATGTTTAAAGTACTTTTCTTGGTTACTGTTAGACCTGCTCTGGTCTAACTTTCAGTCCAGTTCAAGTTTTGCATAATTAAGCAGAAATATTTTATTATCTTTATAAAGCAATCCAATACTAGTGAAGGAATCTTCAATTGCTTACATTGAGGTTGTTAAAATCTCGCAGTCTATGCGAAACTGCTTTCTTTATGTTCTAATATGTCCATGTTCTTGTTCCATATTCTGTAGTATTTTCTTGTCTCTGACGTTTTTCGAATCTTAACTCCAACTCAACATCATACTATGCACTGAAAGCTGCTCTATTTGGTATTTTGATACAGTTTGGTATGGAGCTCAAAAGTAACAATATTTCCTGCCCGACAATAGTGTAATGTATCAAGTAAAGCATCTTGAAAGCATTGTTTTCGTTCCGTCAATGAATCAGAATGAGAAGCAATATTATCGTGTTACAAATTCCACGAGAAAAAAGAAAACAAAAATGCAAATGAATCGTGTCTGGTGCGTTCTAGCGTGGTCTAAAGAAAACAAAAATTATGCAACATCTATTCATTACCCTGCTCCCCGGAACATTCAATCCCCATATTTTCCTATTTTCCTGTGCCTTCAAGCTTTGGCAACTGCAAGCTTTCATCGTCAAAAGTACGACAAAAGCCTCGTTAAGCTGCCGGGAGGTAATCATGGCCCGGGGAGAAAAGACATATTCATCGAGAAATCGTGCAACTATAGGCACTCAATCATAAGGGATTAGGCAGTCCTCCCAGGGCTGCAGGCTTTCGATGCTACTACCAAATTTGTCACCGTCACCGGTTTCGTCGTCGTCGGAGGGCCGTCCGACGTGCCGACTCCTCCCGCCGGAGGCTAGTGATTATGAAAAGTTGGCTGGCAAGTTCCGGGTGAGATCCGCCCACCCGACATGCTCGTTGCCATAGCTAGACGATGCCGAGGTTTTTGCTAATGATTAATTTTTCAAACTCACCCATCCGTTGGCTCGCCGGAGCACGATCTTTGTCTAGCGTTGTCGAACATTTTATCCACCTCCTGCTGGCGGGGTTGGCTTCGAGCAAGCGGACCAGCGATGGGCGGTGGCTCAAATACCAGGGGAAGATGTAGCGCACAACATGTTCATTTGGTCTCCGTTTGCTTCAAGGATGGAGGATGGTGACTGGGATATTTTGCAACAAACAAAAACACCGACAGGCGAGTAGCATGGACACGGGTGGTCAAAATTTATTGCTTCACTTTCACTTTCCAACACTGCTGCACGTTCTGTGCTACTGTTTTGAGGTTTTTCGAGAAGATGGCTTTCGCTTGGTTTCTACATTTGTATGGGCGAGGATTTACGTTGGTTTTACAGAAATATTGTCCAAAGAAAGTCTTCTCGTGTTCCTGAGCTTGAGTCACCATGTCGCCTATGCAGCTCTCAAACACCTCGAAAGGAAAACAATGTGAAAAGAGATATTAAAATATCTCCTATGATAACTTTCATTTACCTTATGCGTTTCCGGAATGGAATAGGCTTTTTCCACGAGCGCGCCATGAAGGTGCTGTCTTATCAACTTCGACATGTCGGCCACGTAACTATCGCTGTTGATTGATTGTGGATATATTTTTCTCAAGTTATGCATCAAGTAGAACACATGCTTCATTGATGCGTAGCACGGTTTAAGCTGGAAATAATTATCTTCAATGCATCTTTCGTGTTTCATCACCACAGCAATATTTCCTCTTTATATAACTTACCGATGTAAGATAGATTGCACACAGTCCAAAAAGGACGATCAAGTTCTTCGGTGTCATAATGATGAGAAAACTGAACGCGCACTCCAAGCTTTCCCATTCGTATGGATTGAGATTTGCTTGATCAGTCGGTGTTTGAGCATTGCAAACTAAAGACATGTTTGCTTGGCAAACGAACGAACAAACTAAACGAACGCATTCATGCATGGGAGAAACAAGCTTGATGAAAATCATTTACATGATGATAACAAATATGTGTTTTTTATTCAGTCCACAAACGAGTTAGTTTTATCAAAGCAGATGCCATTGGAGATATAATTTTTTGAATACTATAACTTTGAATACTTTTTTAATATTTACCTATAATTATCATGAAAATTAAATAAAACACTCCTTTGATTTAAATGACTTTTATGCATTTTAAATGTATTTTTTATAGTTTTATATTTTTCATATTTTTACCAATTTCTTCACTCACTCCGGCCATAGTGAATCTCGCACAGTAATGTTCCCGCAGCGTTCGCACGGAAGACGGATTGTGAAAGTTCGTCAAGTAAATTATGCTTCGCGAACACCGAACCCGCGGAGGGCAGGCCGTTCCGGGGGCAGTAAAGCGACATTAGCTACCACGGCGACCCATTTTCGTTGCCCTTCGGGGGGTGATTAGGCCGCGCGTAGGATGCATCCAACCCCCGAAACACACACACACACACATACTCGCAATAATGTATGCGATGGCAGCAAACAACATCGAAGCATCTTCACGTGTATGCACACAGCCCGATGGTGCTCATGCTAATGAAGTCGGAAGCATTTTCCTCCGCTGGCTCCTTAATTAGCGTTACGAGCGGGAAACCCCGAGCTTTCGTGATGTTGCTGCAGCGCCTTCACCACCACCACTAAAGTCTTCCGGGACACAATGCCAGCAAAACGGTTGGATCGTGAAACGACATTCCGCTTGGGAGCTTCGAAAGTCGTTAAACAATTTTTCCGGTTACCGTTTTTCCATCAATCCATAATTTGGTGCGTGTTGTGAGCACCTTGCATTCTTCCGACGAGACCCTACCGGAGAAGATTGCCGAGATGAGGCTGAGGTGAAGAGAAATACCAACCATGCCGACCACGCTTGGCTTGTTTTCGATGAGGAAAGCTTCATTTTCATCTCTTGCTTGAGGAAAGAATTTGTTGTGTTTTTCTCTTGTCTGCACAGTATGGCCTTTAGGCCCAGTAGCAGCTGTACATACTCACTGCTTTTATTGTTTGCCATACAATTTTCACCAATGTTTCTTTCACGCCATGCGAACGCCATTGTCTGCGTGCGGAATAAGCCAACCGTCTCAGCGACTCCCTTGAGGCATTAAATTATATTTAATTTTCCACTCGACGTGTTACTTCGGCGGTCCTTAGTATGCTAAGTAATTCAACAGCTCATTGGCGTTTAGATCGTCCCACGTTGGGAGCATGCAAGAAAAAAAAGAAGAACTGAAACGAAAATTAGAAATCAGCCTGAAAACACAAACGCTGAGAAGCCTAGCCAGAGCCGAGTGAATTCGTTTGAACTTTCTCCGAAGCCTGCCTACCCACTTCCTCCCCGTGCGGTGCACAAACTTTTACGAAATCGCTTTACGCGCAAATCGTTCGTCAAGGAGGCGGAATAAAAAATGTCTCTCCCGCGCAGTAGAACGCCGCCCGGACACAGCTGAATTCGTGCGCAGAGTTGGATGATTTAGGGAGGAAATTTGAGCTCATTTAAAATTTATAGGCCGATAACGCCAAACGTTTCCGATTTTTTTCTCTCCCCGGTTTTTTTTTGTTGCTGCATCGCACGCTTCTAGCGCTTCTGTTAAGGACCGTCTCGTCCGCGGGCTTGTCCCACCCAGTGCAAATACCGACCAATCACGTTCCCATTCCGGGCGCCGTCCCCCGCGTAACGACCGGAAATGATCGACGAAAACGGAAGGGCCATATTACATGGTGCTTCAGTTGGGGCAGGGTGGCTTCGTTCGTTCACTTTGCGCCCGGAATGATAGGAACGCCGAACGGAACTGGATTGAGCAGGAAATTTGACCTTCCTTTTATGGAGACGTGTGCGAATGTGTGTGATGGAGGGAATCGATTTTCCATTCCTCGTGGTGTGATGCGATGGTTCGCTCTTCAACGGCAGAAGATGATACGATCGGGACGATTGGCTTTCATTTTTGTACTACTTTCATGCACTTACCATTATCATTAGCTACGGCATTAGAAGAGTGAAGTTTTCTATACCAATTCATAAAATTCACCAAAACAGTTTAAAGAAAGCAACAGAGATGAATGATTTGTGTAAAAATCAACACACAATCAAAATCAACCCAAAAGTTCATAGAATTTTAGGGCAATTTTGGTGTTTACTCTTAGAGGGCTGATTGAGCTCTTGTTGTTGAAAACCTTTATGCCGATTCAATATTATTCATTCCATTATTTATGTGTTTCATCCCACTAAGAAAACATCCTTAAATCAGCGGCTGAATTGAAATAAAATCACTACGCATGAGTGAACTTTCCCGAATCAAAACCTCATCAAACGCGACCGAAAAAGAAGGCATCGAGAGATAGTAAAGCAAAATTTGCCAATTCCAACCCACACTACCAGCTAGGCGCTAGGTGTTTTGATTAACCTTTCGCCGGTGCTTTTTCAAAGGTCGTTCACGTTGGCCGGGCATTCAAGAAAAGTTTCTCGTTCTGTCCCATCCACGTAATTGCTGCTGGAGTCAAAAATCTACCTTACCTCACAAATGCGCAAAAAAAAAACACACAGACACACAAATACTCTAGGTAACTTTCTAAGGCAGCGAATGTAAGTTTAGGCACGTATCAGTTCGGATTGATTGACGGGACACTTTTCGAAACGGGACCAGATTTTGGTTGAGCCGTTCCCATTGCCCACACAATCACAGCCCCGCACGGCAGGACCCGGAGAGGATGTGACGGGTCCTGTCTCACTACCGTATCCTCCATCACCGGGGTGGTTAGGTTTTGGGATGTGTTTGTTTAAACGTAACGATGATCGCACTGCGCGCTGCGGTTATAAGGTAAGGGGCGGATACGCTAAGGGCCAATCTCGTTGTGGGTTGTGCTTGGCAGGGTTATGTTGTGGTTTGATGGATCTGATAGAGACGTCAGCGAAAAATGTTGGAATTTTGTTTTTAAAACATGAAAAGTTCATGTGTGCATTTGATAGAGCTTTAAATAACTCTGATATATCCTTGATATGCGTACTAAAGTTGCTGCCCGCTTCCTGAATCTGCCAGACATTCTTAATCACAACAGTAGCACGAGCTGTTTGAAAAGAAAAACCTGTATCAACCGCCCTCTGTTGAAAGCAGTCTGTGTAGTCTTTTTGTTTACCGATAAGTGTTATCTACAAGTACATAGACACACTTCTCGTATCTGAGACGTCTTATCTAAGTCTTCAATTAAGACTCAACCTATACCGACACGCGCACAGCACGGGTCACTTGAAGAAACTTCTCCACTATGACATTGCAGATTCAGCGCGTTTTGTCAAATCATCATTTTGCCGGCGCACTGTACGATGACATCGCTTCCAAAGTCTGGTACAATCTGGTGAATGGGAGGGAGCACAACTTCCCCTGTGCTGGGCGCTACCGGTTCGAGGCAGCCGCTTGATGGTATAAACAAAGAGATATTCAATGGTTGCTAGGGATAATACTTAAGAATGTTTTTCGACATTAGACACCATAGTTACCATTGGTGATGTTTCGGAGAGCATTCGAGGTTGAATGCTTGAAATATCATCTTTGTATACGGAACATTCAATCAGACTTTACGGGGGCGTGCTATAATTGGGGTAATTTATGTTTGAGTAAGTTGCATCCACCTAGACCCAAAAAGGCCATCTGCTTGCGTTGTTTTGATGCCTTTTTAATGTAGATAATTAATTGCGCATGTAATCACTCATTTTATGTTTTTTTATTACCGTGTTAAACACATTGCTTCCTCACTTAGCTCAATTATATTACTAAAACCAATATTTGTATTTATAATTGATTCATGAAATTTGATTTCACACTACCTAAACTTAACGATAACTGTTCCTTATGTAGAATCAAGTCTCAATCGGCTGACGCATCACTCTACTTCCTACGTTCTATCCTCATCGGGAGTCCTCCCATCGGGACGAGAGGAACGGTGGCGGCCGCAAACTTCACCTTCGCCGGAACGGTCGCTACGAAGTTGAACTTTGACAGCATCAGCACTAGTCCGATTTTGGAAACCAGAACGCCCTGCCGAAGTCCTGGAAAATGGAAGAAACAGCGAAACGTTATAACTTTCATTCCTGGAAGGCGACCTGGAGAGCGCATAGACCTACCGATGCAATTACGAGGCCCAACGCCAAACGGGAAGTACGCTTCCGCGTCGTAGTTCTTCGTTGCCTCATCAAACCGCTCGGGCGAGTACGTTTCCGGATCCGGGAAGTATTTCTCGTTCATGCTGATTCCAAGCAGCGGTATAACCACCTGCGTTCCCTTGTGGATGACAATATCGCTGTCCGGCACGCGATAGTCAATCGTGCACTCGCGATTGAGAATCGGTAGTCCCGGGTACTTCCGGAGCGTTTCCTTTACGCACAGGTCTAGATACTTCATCTCTTTGATGTTCTCGTACGTGATCTGTCCGTTGTGGCGTTCCAGCGTCTCGTCAATTTCGGCTTGCAGCTTGGCCATCACCTCCGGGTTGTGGGTGAGCTCGTGCAGCGTGAAC
>KZ072701.1:130854-144110 GCA_002091845.1 Anopheles cracens | reverse complement strand
TCACAGCACAGCTTCCGCCGGGAGATACGCAGAATGGCGCAAATTAAGTACACATTAAAATTGCGGTTCAACTACCATTCCCGGGCCCGTTGACGGAGTGCGATACGGCCGTGAAAAGTTTTTTTTATTAGTTGCAGTTGGCAACTACTTCGCTACCGGCACGTAAAATGGTGTAAAATAGTGAAAGTTTTAATCGGAGAGTGATTTATTCTCCTGTGCGCGCGTGTGGCAGGAAGAACAAGTGTTAATTGTTTACGACTTTTACCATTCATGCGCATTTACGTGGCTGCCGGTTTTCAATGCGCTTAAAAGTCGGTTTAAAATACGTTATGATTATTTAGACGTTGAGGTCGCACTGGCCGTTTAGGTTTGTGTTGGGCACATCATGCTGAATGAGCCTGTTTATGTGAGTTTACTGAGCTTTTCCTGTTGTTTTATGAGGAATGTGTGCTTTACTTGTGTAGAAGAATAATCGTTTTAATAGTATGTCACGTAATACCATCCAACTATCTAATTATGTGAACAAATTTGCACATTTTTATATTTTATTTCATTCACACTGCTCCCTCTATTTTCAATGCTTAGGCTATTTTATACGATTTTGTTCCATTAAACTTTTTTTGAGCAAGTTTTAACTCGCAACCAGTACACATAAATTGCACTGTCTCGTTTCATATGCTTCCCGCAATCGAACAATCGATCAGTTGCATCCCGTTTTGCTCCGCAGCACGCGTAAAGTGTAGTTTAATTTGCTAACCACGTACTCACAACACCCGCGCACAGAAACACACCACGCCCAGCCCTTTGCTCACACGTTCCCTGCTACAGGATGCACCGGGCGGAAAATTAATTGCTTGCACAAACGAACGCGCCTCCCGGGACATCGGAACCCCGAGCAGTGCCCGTTGCAGGAGATAATTAGGGACCAAACCATGTTTTTACCCCCGGGCGCAAAACAGCAAACGCGAAACGTATGGTGTCAACAATTTAACGCACTGTTTGCGCACTATCCTTCGGGCCCGGGTGAGGGAAATATTATGTGCTAGAGGGTTGTTTTTTCGTTGTTGTGTGTGTGCATTATTGAGAAAATAATGGACCAACGAGGAGAAGCAAAAAAAAACACTTTATTGTGAAGCAATCGCACCGAAACGGAGCGTGCTTGTAATCGGTTCGACACACAATTTGGCATTAAATGCGTCAACAGTTTCGCTCCTTTGTGGAGCGTCCTTTGTTGTTCGGGACGAAATAATACTCACACGTTTCCACTTGCGGGGCCGAGTGCTGAACCAACCCACCGCTGTGCGCACTCACTCGCACTCCGCTGCCACATTATGTGATAAAATTGATTTCAAATGCACCGCAATGCAACCGACGCCGCCCGTTTCGTTTTCATAACGAAGAACCCACCCCCACAAACACATACGAATGCGGCAAGGAGCCGTTTTCTTTTGCGGTTACTCCGCCGTCTCCAGCAGCACGTGCGAGTCCAGCACCATTCCGCTGCAGTCGTACGTGCCCGGCTGTGCAAATGCTGATTATGCATCGATGCTTTCGGTTCGATATCAATCGAACGCCGCCTGCAGGCTGCGCGGATGACGTAAAGACTTTCCTCTCCAGACGCGAAACGACGACGCGTCCTTCGGTCGGTCCTTCGTTCGCTGCGTTATTGCGGTAATGCATCGGTATTTTACAATGCGGTGGGAAATGTTTTCCCCGGTATGGCATTCGCAGCGGGATCCGATATGCATATCGAACGCCAGCGCAACCACTGCCGGCGGCACACATGCACAAACAGTGAATTACGCGCCTTCGCTTTGCGGTTACGTTCTTCAAACAGTCGGCCCCGGCGCTAACTGATCCGATCAGCGATCCTTGGCGGAGGGGCCACGTGAGGGGTGCAGTTTGGTTCTGAAAGGGTGCAACAGCTGAACAATGGGTCCCTGCACGAATGTCGCCCCACGCGCTGCGGGTGCCTTTAATGCGCTTTTTTCACAGGTGTGAAGCGTGGGCAGGTATTGTTCTGGTCTATTCTGTTCAACAAGTGCTCGACGCGAAGGGAAATTCGATGAACTAACGACACGCGAAGCTGCTCAATTGAACGGTATTGATTTGTAGAATGGCATGATTAATTGATGTGCTCACTTTGCAGAACAAACCATAGTGTGAAGGGCGATTGCATAATAGAAGATAAAGTCGTTTGATGTCATGTCTTTTTGCTAACCATGCACTTGATCTGTTCAAATATCTTATTCGTATTGTAGTAAGCAAGCTAACTTTAAGGTGCAAGTTGATGTAAACACTTTTTGGGAAAAAAACTTAAATTAAATTGTTGAGCCTCAAACTTACTCACTTCGCTACAGGATTATTTTCAAGACTTACCCTGTTATGATTAGTATAAGCATATGCTTCATATGATTCAGAGAGATCAGAGAACTGATTGATCCAAATGATAAGTCGATTTCCTGTATCTCATCTATTCCTACTTCATTGTTTTTTTCTTAGTTCATTAAAATTGCTTTACTTCCATAAAATGTGTTGAAAACATCGTTTACCAAGCTATATTTTACTTTTGTTATACGTGATGTGTAAATAAAACAGTCAAGAAATGTAGAAAAATATGTTCAACACATTTATGAAGTGCAAGAAATTAGATACTAGGTAATATTTATTAATTTTATAATTTCATTTCATCCTTCACGCATCCCAATGGAGGCGCCTGGTATCGCATGAAAATAAAACAATTATTATTATTTTTTCCACAACCAACATTAATTATTTTGTAAAATCCTTTAATATAATAATGTTATTTTTAAACTAGTTGAAAATTTGTAAAAATCGTCTTCAGCGGTGATTATTTTGTGAACCATTTCCAATACGGCTGCTCACTCGTCGTTAGCCCGTACTAAACCATCCCGTCGTAAGCAACGCAAAATACACCCCGAACACAACAGGATGCTGTTTGGAAACATTGCGTCTGCCCGTCCGTGTGTTGGTGTGACAGTTTCGTCTGTTTGTTTCCGTTCGCACGCGCGCGTTTGTGGCAGTGTACGTGCCACCGTTGCGCTTCCGCGGTGAGGCTGCGTTCATTGAAGCAGCCAAACCGAAACCCGACACACACACAGCTACACAGCACACCCCTCCTCACCCGGTGACCCGGTTCCGACCATCCAAACGGTCGAAGAGAAAAGCCACGCAAACCGAACCCGAACCCGAATGCGAAACGGCTCATCTGTTTCGTGGTGAGTTTGGTGCACGGTGGTGAATTTGTTTGGATTTGGTGAGAGCTTGGAGCCTTCATCTCGCTGCTCCCCGGGACGCGTTGGTATTGGTGTGCTGGATGCTGGCAGCCGTCCTCTCACGGGAAAAGTGTTTCTCGGGCTCGTGTGTGTGTGTGTGTGTGTGTGTGTGTAGGGGGGAAGGCCTGTGGTACAACATTGACAGAATTGACACATCTCTGACAGTGCGTTTGAGGAGAGGGCCGACCTGGTTGTTATTGTTTTGGTTGTGGGGGATGTGCGCGGTTTTGTTTGCACGCTCTTGTGGATGCAGGCCAAACAAACGCTTGTTGGATTTGAAAGACGCCGGAAATATATCATCCTCTCGTTTCGGCCCTGCCGTATATGGTCGATATTCTTTTTTTCTGCTTGAACTGAGCGAATGTGAAAGTGTGAAAAGTGTGTGGAGCGAAATATTTTCTTCTAACCCATTACTCTTGGTGCGTTTGTCCGAGTGAGATATTGTGCTTGTGGAACGCATGCGGAGTGATAGAAAAAAATCATTAACTTAAAACGAAAAGAGGAAAAAGAAAGACAGACGTGGCTCTAAAATTATTCTTTTACTTAATATTGTGATAGTATAAAAGCTTAAGCAGGCTTTAGCTAGGAAAAGTATGTTGAACTGAAACCGGGTTGTGCATGCAAACAGCACACGAAGAGAGCCATCCCGTAGAAAAGCGTGTCTCTCAAGAGCACCTTAGCTAGCAAACATAGAGAAAACGAGCTCATCGGTTAGCAAAGAGATGCCGCCCGCTAGGTGAGATGAGCTCACCTTCTCACCGCTATCTGTCTTCCCCGTTCCGGGTGAGGAAAAGCGCACGCCAGCCTCCTGCATCCCGCGAGCAGACTCACTCACTATCTCACTCCGCTCGCCGCTCACCAGCGCATCTCATCTCACGCTCGAGTGACACATCGTGCTTCATGACAGTGTGTTGTGCTGTGTGAGCTTTATTTTTCTATTTCCCTCCACACACCTTCCGGGATAAAAACCAGGCACCATGTGCATTCTGGTCTCGTTCCCCGGCGGCGACAGGGCATCGGGCTTTCGTGTGTGAGTTCTGTGTCGGCTCAGCGCTGGGGGTGTGTGTGTGCGTGTATTGTGTCTTCAGGCGCTCCGTAGCTCGCTGTCGGTGTGTTTCGATGCTGCTGCTGCGAGGCCTTAGTGAGTGACGTCACGGCGGTCGGTAAGGACCATCTCGGGTGCGCGCACACACCGATCGGGACGCAAATTCGCGTGCTCCCGCAAACGCCAGCAGCCAGCAATCGGGCAGGATTTTTATTTTCATGCACACGCCAAGCAAACAGCAAACCTCCGAGTGTAGCGAGTCAAAAGGACACGGTGCCGATGGAAGCTGGCCATCAAACCGGTTCGTGTGTCTGTGTTTGTGTTTGTGTGGGGCTGGCTGCGTGCCAAAACTCGCGTTACGCGTAATCTGTTGCCATACGTGTAGTGAAAAGTCTCGTCTTTTCTGATGGCCCTTTTGGGGCCCAAACGTTAACGTGTGGGCGTTGGAGGAAGTGTCCGACCGTTTAGAATCTTGTATTAAAATGTCTTCCGTGCTGCATCACACCAGTGAAGATGTACGATTGCTCGTTGAAGGAATGAAAACAGTACCCGAATTTTCACGCACCATCTAAGAAAAGGCTTTCCCTAAAGCTCAAGTATATCCCAAGCTGGAAAATAGCGCTGTTTTTTTCTCTCTCGCCGAGCAGCACAATGCATAGTTTCACTTCCAGCACCATCCCTTCGGCGGTGAAAACTGTGAGTGGAAAAGTGGACCTAATTTAATGACGATATAAAAATTCTGTCATCGTGCGTTTTTCCGTCTCGTTGAGGACGGTCGTTCGCCCTGCCATGAAGCGGTTTGCAGTCATCGCTCCTTCCGTGGGCTTTTCGTGAAGGGCAAACTTTCTTCTGCAGGCGTCCCAGGTTTCCCGGTTTTCCCGGTTCCCTCGATGCCCCTGCCGAGCTTGGTGGAAAAATGGGAAAATTGGCGAGATTAACTTTTTGATTCCTTCGTCCAACAATCCCAACCCTTTTTGATTACCATGCTCGTCTCCGCGTGCCTCCGCGTTGGCACCTTCCGCGTCCTGGCACGCTGGTCCCTTCGCTTTCGGGGAAGCTCAATCAATTTCCCTATCGCCGCCGTTCGCGCTGACTGGCGCTTTGCGGGCCGGAGCCGAGCCGAGTGACACCTTCGCTGTGACGGGCAGCCGGGCCGCGCTGGGACGATGAATTATTCATAAAAGTAACCGGAACATTGAGTGTCAAATATCTCGTTACGGAAAACAGAGGACGGCTGAGTGGAAAGTTTCGCAGGACAACTAATCAAATGAGGCTGTGCGGCCGGTTCGATGGTGAGCTAACTGTTTTTTCCCCCTCTTCCTGCTGTTGTTCAAAGTGCTTTAGTGTGCGTGCGTGTGACTCACAGCGAAACGGGATTCGATATGGTTTCACTGTGACCGTCGTCGATGCGAAAGGAGTGCGAAAGGCACACGAAGGTTTTCATTAGAATTATTGAAATCATTAAGCGGTCGTGCCGACAGCCCGTTTTCATCAGCATCGGACGCACCCGCCACCCACCGAACAGCCGTTCGCGTCGCTCAAGATGGGATAAACCGTGAGCGTTCTGCACTGAGTTGTTTAGAAAAGAGATCAACAGAAAATAGCGAAAAAACAAAACCACCGAAACAAAAGGCCGACGACGACTGGTGGTGTGAGTGACATCAGGTAAATTGCTTTCAACACTAAACGTCTCACCGCGCATTAGGCAAACAACACGTTTCTGGGCTTGTTTCTTTTTTTCTTCTTCGCTTTTGGCAGCCGGTGCTTCGTTAAATGATTTATCATCTTTTCTCTGCATCACACGTTGAGGGAGATTGAAACGTTACATGAGCTTGATCTTGTTTCGGCGAAGCGAGGCAAGCGATATTGTAATTTGTGTCATCTGCGATTAAATCGTGTTGTCTTGAAGGTTAATTTGTTTTCTTTTTTTGTAGCAGGCAACCAACTCTAGAAGGCAACTCTAGAACCAGGTTAATTATTTCTACGAAACGGGCAACATTGTACAACTCCCAGTTAATTTTGCGCCTAAAGGTATGCTGTGTATTTTATATGAACAAAACAAACACTTCAAAAAAGCAAAACAATGATCCAAGTGCCCTTTCTTCTTAACCAAACGATTAGTTTAAATACCATAAAGTATTTAAATTCTATATAGCTTCACAAAACAAATAGAAATGAAACAGTATCCAATATAAATATTGCATGCATATAGGGGCTAAGTACCCGCAACGCAACGATGTACATGAAAGAAGGAGAAATATACAGCTATTTCAAATATTTGCCGGTGGAAAACAACATTGTAGTGAGTCAATAGTAGAAGCGATTCCACTTTTCCTGCATACACACTGCATCAACAGGACCATCGTTTCACGATCGCCCCGATTTGATCAACTCACCCACTAAATTTGAATGAAATACAGCCAATCGTTACTTTCCTCCCCACCGTTATCGTGCTCGTTACACCCGAGATAGAATGATGCACGCCTTCGATCTGGAAACTGCGATGGTTTACCAAACACACATCATTATGCAGTCGATGCGCCGCTGCTCCGCATCCACCGTGCGATTTACAAACGCGATAAAATAAGGATTGTTTACGCCGCAGCGGTTTGCCATTGGCACCGGTACGAGCGTAATTTATGCGCACCGTGCGCCGTATGTACTTAAAATTAATTTGCACAACATTTTCCCGCTCACTACCTCACCACCCAAAGCCGAACCGAATCGAAACGCCGTGCAAGATTAATAACACCCCGAAGGTCGTAATTTAAATTTCAAAATTACGCCACAACCGACGCCCGGGCAGGAGGAAAGCTTGGAGGAAGCCAAACAATTCCATCAGAGGGCGCAATAAACGGGCCGTCTTTCATTTTGGGACGGGTTGAACCTTGAAACCACGGCGTCTGCCGAAATCCCAAAGCCCGCAGTGGAGCGGCATCATACGTTGCCGTGTGTGTGTATGGGAGATTTGTGAAATTGTTGTTGCGTGATGTTTTATGGTGCAATACATAATCGGTTACACCCGTATATCATCGGTGTGTTTATTTTTATTTTTTTGTTCGATACGCTGCTGCAGGGCATCCGTTCGCAACTTTCCCCTCAGTCTGGCTGCTGATGCCATTTTTAATGCCCCGAAGCCTTTCCCTTGTCGAGCGGTGGCTGCCTCATTGCGGCACTGCGGGGACAATGAGCAGAATTACGACTCCCTCGGGAGCTATTTTTGTGTGCCGGGCCAGCCCGCCATTCATGCACTGCAGATATGAACATACATCTTCGGTCGCTTCTAATGATCACATATGGGTTGAAGAAGCAAGCAAGCGAACAAACAGAAAATGGAACAAAAAATGGAACAAACGAGCCGCGCTCCTAAGGGTCTGTTCCGTGCGCTGTTTACGGCCCCGGTGAAGGTTGTTAAACGAGCTTTTCTTTCGGTACTAAAGCTATAAAAACGAATCGTTCTCGGCCGCGGCGGTGAATAGGAGCGGGCCGCATCGGTATCGGCCCAACGTATTGTGGGAAATTTATTTATAATCTCAACCTGTCTGCACCTTTTTTCGACGCGCTTTCTTTGACAGCACGCGTTGACACAGCGAGTGCTCAATGATCGTTTCTGTGATAAACACCAATGACGCTAAATTTCATCCCATCCGAAATGAA
Source organism: Anopheles cracens (assembly GCA_002091845.1). Classification (NCBI taxonomy): domain Eukaryota; kingdom Metazoa; phylum Arthropoda; class Insecta; order Diptera; family Culicidae; genus Anopheles; species Anopheles cracens. Next base: position 136,112 of record KZ072701.1, on the reverse strand, counting down.
CAATTCATAAAGCCGGCCCCTATAATGCTTCAAGCGTCCTTCAACACGCGCATCGAGACGCAACAGATTATTAATCTGCTGGAAGGTCCCCGGGGCCGGCCCGACCAATGGTTGAATGCCATTATGGTACCCTCGAAGCGCATCATTCGCAAACCACAAGCCGAAGCCCTACGAACGGCGAAAACTGCAATCGACTAATTGATGCGACACTTCGAGGGTGTACTAATTCGATTGATTGACAGGATGCTTGAGTTGCCTCGCAGGCCGGATCGATCGTCACCGAGAGTGGCGTGAGAAAGTGGAAACGCAAACAAGAGCTCTTGAAAGCACCCTTGGAAATGCATCAGCGCGAGATGGATGATTGGCATTAGAAAAATAACTTAGCTGTATGAAAATTGCAAATTGAAAGCTAAAACCAATCGGTTATATTATCAATGCATTACATTGCATACATTTGGGCGTAAAGTTGGCTAAATCCATTGAACGAGGTGCAATCTGTTCAACATTAATAATTTTACTTGAGTTATTTAATGCCTCAATAGCAATAACATTTGAATCTACAGATCTGCAAAGATCTGCGAAGAGATCTGCAAAGGATTCAACATCGACCGTTTGCATAACATGAATTAGTTTAATGCGTATTTAATAACACTTTTAATAATTGAAATCAATAATCGTTAACAGAGGCCGATTAATCATCCTGCAGACTTGCATTGACAAACATTAAAAATGTATCCGGTTAGCACACTTGAAGCAAAGCATCCACCGCCCATTGTTCCACTTTTAACCTCAACTGGCACACCGTACGATTTATGCTCATAAATAAGGATCAGGACAAAAGATTTCGCTTTCCGCACCAACTGCACCAACCGCACCCGATGCGCGATAAAACAATTCCCCGGCCGGTACCACCGTCTGGATACATCGCAAGCTGCGGGAATTCAAATGGTTGTGCTGGAATTTCGGCACTCCCGACTCGCGCCCGTCATCAGGCGCTCCACTTTCCCTAATCCCCGGGAAATGAACACGGAATTATCACTTCGCCCGGCGGATGGGCGGAATTTCATCGCGGCCTGGTGCAAATATTCCGCCCCAATACTGGCGCAACATTCCTGCCCACTTGCTGCGCGGCGATGGCGGGAGATGTAAAACTGGGACGGACAAAAAATGTGAAGTGGCCCAAAGCCCATTCAATCGGGGTCGATTTCGGGGTTGGCTGGAATGTGCTGCGCGGTGGCAGTAGCTTTCCCTGGAAGCGATTATTAGTTTTTTTTTTCGCCTCGTACGCGTGTCGTTTGTGTGCGAGTTGTCCTGTCCCGACACGTATTTCACGGGTCGAGTGGGGGAAAAAAAATAAGTACAAAAAGCGCTGACGGCGAATGATTTTCTATTGACCGTACGGATCATAACTCGGAACTGCTGCGTCTCGCAACTGGCAGCTGTTTCCGGTTTTGTCATTTTAATAAAGATTTTCTGGGTCGAGCTCGGGGAATCGGTTCCGAAACAAATACAGCTGACGTGCCGCTTTCCTCCTTCATTAAGCGATCGAACGAAAGTCGAGAGCTCGGAGCCGGAACGTACGTAATGGGCAAACATTGTAGCGCAACGTGACCTTTTCTGACTCCACTCCCACGCAGGGCACCGGGAAGGTGTTCCATCCGGCCGGGGTGCGTAGGAGACGCCGCCAGAGTAGGGTTGTTTGTCTTTTATTCACTCACAGCCCGTCTGTCTGGTGCAGACAGCCCACATGTCCCGATTGGCAAGAAGTTGGCGCTCGGTTCTTGGGATTTCCCGTTTCGGTCGATGGCGGTGGCCCGTCGGTCGTAAATTGTGAGATGGCTAAGACAAGAGAAGCACGGCGCTCGACCGTGGGATAGAAATGGGGGGTGCTGTCTAGTGTTGAAGTAAAACATTACCGTGCCAAAAATAAAGCCCAATACGCGAGGTGCCTAGCTGCTTCCGAAGCGAGCAGAAGCGTTTGTTGCCGACGATTGGTGGAAATTACATGAATGAGGTAATCTATATTTACTGCGATGAGCTCTGCCGGCAGGCGAGTAACTTAAGAACGGATTATTAGCTCACTCACTAGCTAGCTGCCCGCCAACATCCGCAGGACACTCTGCTGGGGATGGGCTGATGATCCCCAGCAGGAAAGAAATCTGCGCATAAACCACACTACCCGTCCATCGTGCACGTCCATTAATCATAATTTGCAGGAACGTGATTCATGAAACCCGCAGCTGCAAATACGGTTTCGGTGCGGGATGACGCTACGAATTTGAGGTTAATTTTAAAACCAGATCAGATTGCCCCGAACCTACGGCGGGGCGGGGCAAAACGGGCGTCCGGACAAGCTGCTAGCGTGAGTGTTAGTTCGCACTAAAATAAACTGATATCCCCTCGCTCGCTCGCTGGCTGACGAGCGATGAGTTCTAGGTTCCGCTCGGACTAGAATAATTTATCATCGACTTTGGGCTTCTTTTTTTTCGTTCGGTGCGCATCCAAAGCCCGGCACCAATCCATCATCCGGTTTTGCAAAATAACATCATACGTTAAGCCTCCTCCGGTGGCAAACATGCTTCGATGAAGGCTGCCGTATGATTTTTGTTGATAAAAATATCACTTTACCAGCTGGCTTGCTTTGGTGCCGTTGGGTTCTCGTTTGGGGTGGTGCCGGCGTGGGGCGTACCCATCAGCCATCCAGTTTACATAAAGTGCCCTCCGGTTGATGTTTTCATCGCTATGCATCTCAAGGGAGCGTAGAGAGAAGGAACAGACGGGTGGTACGAGCACCGTCATGATAACATTTGCCACTGGATCCTAAACGAGCTTCCCAATTCGGTTTTCAGTAAAAGGTTGTTCTTGGTTCGGGTGAAAGTTTTGCCGAACCTTTTCCTTCCTTTACTCTCAATCCAATGGTCAAAGGCAGTGGTGAACGGTTTGTTGAAGTTTTCTAGCAAAATTTCCTTTTTAATATTTTAATAAATAAAAATATAAACTTGAAAAACTAACCAAACTGAGAATGAAATGATAAACTTTGTTTGGGCCGTTTGTTACTATAAAACATCGTTCGAAAACATCGAGAACGTTCAAAGGAAGCTGCTTCATGGCACATCGTTATTAGAGTTGCGGTTTTCACATACAAACTAACACCACCAACGTCGTTGCGAGATTAATAGTTACTAAATGAAGCGGAAACCTTCACTTTGCCCTGACCGTGGTCCCGTGTCAAGATCCGGGCCTGCATGTGATTTAATTGCACGGCACTGGTCAGAGGACACTCGGGCTGAAAGAGATCCCGATCCCTCTGCCGGGTGTGAAGGAAGCGATACGCGCAGCAAGAAAAAGTAACCATTCATTCCGCAAGGAGACGGAGGTACCGCAGACCGTTGCTGGGGACGATATAATAACAATAATTAACCGACAATCAGGCGCTCTCGGGTTCGTCATCGTGTGGAATGCTGCTGGAAATGATAAGGGTCCACGTTTGGGTGACTAAATTGAGCTTTTTTCCTGTGTGTTGTTGGTGCCATGGTCTTTTTTGTGCTATCAGTGAGGTTCTCAAGAGAGCATCAACTGAATAAGTTTCTCTCTAGAAAAAAAAATGGCCCTCCGATAAGCGACGAATAGAACAGCCTTTGTTACCTGTCAAGGCTACTTAAGAACTCTATTATGCACACACAATGCGCAGCAACTCACGCGCCTCGGGCAGAGGAAATTGAACATTCCGCGCAAAATACGCAATTAAAAGTTAATGTACCGTGCACGAATGGAGATTGTTCGCTTTTGCATAAATTTAAATGCTGCGCACGTTTTCTCGGTGGTCATTCCGCTTTCGCGGAGGGTGGTTTTCATGTGAACGGCCACCCCAATCTGTGCCAGTTCTTTTTTGCTTGTTGCAGCTTCATTCAACAATATCAATCCATTGCGTACCTGTCGATAGGCTAGAAAATCTCCGTACAGATGAGGTTTTTTTGTTGCAACAGATTTGTTTTTGTTCGCTTGATTTTGCAGCTCCCAAGGGGTGAATAATAAACTAGCTCGCTTAGGGTGGTGATAATTTGCAACATAAAAAAACGAAAGCAGCAAAAAAACCGGCTGCGCACAAAGCCCTCCGCACAGCCTGTGGCAATTGTGGGGTGGGTGGTTGAGTAATTGAATATTTTCGCTATTATCAACCAATTTTCTTCGGAAGGGAGGCGATAGAGACCGAGGTGGACGGTTGGCCGGGAATGGAAAATGGACAACCAGTGTTGGCGTTTAATAGTTTGATAAATTAAATTTCATCGTCAATCATGACAACTAAAGGTTTACGGTGAAGCCTAAAGCAACACACCGAGGTTTAAGGACACATTAAGCACAAAGTGAGCCATTTAAACGGCTCCCTTACACAACCCATTCCCGTGCTGGGAAGCGATAAAACAGAGGAATCAAAGTGAACCGCCCGCCAAGGTTTACTCGGATTTCGATCGTTTTGGGGCCGATGTTTATAACTCAATCACAGCGCACCAGCGCATCGAATTCGGGTGTGATAGGGTCCGTAATCCGATCTAATGGATTTGAAATATCCCATTTTATAGGTCAGGTTTTAGCCATTCAACGGTGGACGTGCAAATAGGTGCGCCGAAGTGGCGATGGCCCTTATGGTTGTTTCGGGAGACAAGGTTGTTTCTTTGTATTTCGAATGGAAGATTTGTTACCGATTGATAGGAATAGGGCGATAATTTAGCTTTATTTATTCTGGTTTATTAAATGATTAATCGAAATATCATGTTTTTGTGATCTAAATACCTTTTAATTTGTTATTTATGTTACCGATGCAAACTCAATTAGAGAATGAACAATAAATTATAAATAAAATTCCTCATCTTAGTGGATAAATGTGTTTATGAGTGGTTTATATATTTTCTTTATTCGTCACTGATGAAATTATTTTATTTTAAACTCTGTTAAAGCTTGGCTACTTTCTAAGCATCTATTTTACCTCAATGTTTCGCTTAAAATCAAACAGGAGTTTGATCTTCCTCCTGAAATTCAATCAATGTATCGTAACCCAATCTGTGCAAAACCCATTTCAGTACGCTCGTGCTAACCCACTCGCTGCATACGTTCACACACTGAATGAAACCAAATTAAGCCAAACGAAGACTCATCTCCATACCCCGAACGCTCCATGTAATTTAATTAGTTTAATTTAGTTTTTCTTACGATGCGACTACAAGTACCAATCACGGGCATCCTGGCGAAAACCTTCTTAA
>KZ072701.1:102708-121460 GCA_002091845.1 Anopheles cracens | reverse complement strand
ATCCCGGAACTTGTGCTTGACAAAAGGCAAAAAGGCCGGAACTGTGGTTCGTCGAGTATGGGAAGCGAGGATGAAGTAGCGCAATCATCGCCATTCTGATCGATCTGTGTTTCGAACCCGACCTGTAAGTTTACGCTGAAAAAGAAACTCTGGAGATCGGAAACTTGTTTCTATTCTACAGTTCCCTATCGTTCTTTCTCGTGTATAGCACTTTTTTGCGATTTTATTTAGTTTTTCTAGCTCGAATTGTTATACACTACTCGAAGTAAAGTATTATACGCTGTGTTCACCCACTTGAACGTGGTTGGTTCATGTTGCTTCCACACAGCATCGCTACTGCAACACCGTCTTTGGTGGGGAATGTATTACCTTCTCCGAACGCTCCTGAAGGTGACGATAATGCTTAACGACGATAACGAGCTTGGTGAAGATGAAAGTTTCCAGCTCCGGCCCAGCGCCGTCCTGCAACAAAAGCAACCGATCGATTTTTCATCCCATTCAGCCGCGATCCGCCATCACGCTGGGCTGCTTTCGAGTTTACCATTTTATTTTCCCTCCGTTAATAAGATGCGCACCCTCCGGAAAACGTGACGCCCGCTCCCACTCGCACGAGCCGGAGCGAAAAAAGCGTTCGTCGACGCCTGAGGTGGAAAGTTTTCTTTCAATTATGAGCTTATAAATGAATGCGAATCGATGCAAATCGAACGGCAGCGGAAGGTCTTGAAGAAAAGCGAATTGGTGAAAACGAAAAAAAAACCGCTCCGCCTCGTTTTCTTGACCAATCACAACCAGCCTTGTGAGCGACGATTTCCGGTAGGAAGTAATGGATGTGTTTTTTTTCTTCCTCCCTTACATTTTACTCCCGTTCGCTCTTGACCATTCAGCGGTAGAAGAACGGCACGAATGAGAACGATTCACGTCGGGAGTAAATTGAATTACTTAACCGAACGCAGATTTTATAAAACTGAATGATGCGCTGGTGTATTGTGTTCGGTTTCCCTAGGGAGAGCGAATACGTCAGGGACTGACAGCACAATCGTTTGTTTTGCAGAGTACAATTGATTATATGACTAGCGAGATTTGTTAGCTGTTCGCTTTGAATTGGCATGACGAGAGTTGTGGCAATACGTTTGATAAGCAATTTGACATAAACGTTGACCCTTCTGCATAAATATTGGTTGAGAAAGTTGTTTTATTTGCGGTTGAAATATATTTCAAGATTCGATCTAGTCGTGAAAAGAATTATTTTCTTTCAATCTATTCCGCTTTTAACATTCTACACAGTAATAAATGGGAATATCATCGAACAGACGTTGGCAACGCAAGATTGCATACTTTCAGGCTGTATAAGAATATTAACCTAAAAAAAGGGTGCAAATTGAATTTCACAATCTTTATCAATCCTATTTGGTATCGTTTTTGATAAAAAAGACACTTTGATTAAATTCATGTAAATTTATCTGAAATTGATTTAAAACACCAGATAAGTAAGTCCAGAAGAGACCAAAAACTCAATTTTGTCGGGTTTTCCATAGTTTTTCTAGAACTCACGCCGTTCCTATCTTCCAAGCTTAAAAGCTTCTAGCACGCAACTTTCCACGTGTAATTGATACACTTTTTCCCCTTCATTCATTAAGTGCCGGCTCCTGCCACGAGGCTTGAGCCATCCAGCGGCACGAAACTGCTCGCACAACAATTTAGCGTCCGTTCCGGCACCGAAGCGAATGCCCAATTTGATCGCTTTCAATATCTGGCGCTCGGTTTCGGGCCGGTAGTGTTTTTGCCGGCTGCCACCGAACACGGCCCAGCTCCGATTAGAAGCTTAATCGAATTTTCCGGTCACGCACATCCGCACTTTTCCGCGCTGTTATTGTCGAGTGGCCTGGTGGTGGGGGCGGGTTTCTCGTCCGTTTGTAAAAACGCACCGTTTTAGCGCTTTCCTATAGCGAGCGGAACAAATACACACTCGCGCACACTCGCAGAAGATACCTTGACTTTGATGAGGAAGGTTGTGACCCGTGTGCCCGCTGGGTGGGCCAGCGTGCGTGCCACGGGGTGGAAAGAAAACTGTCGTTTTCATACCGTAATACGTCTCGTTTAGCTCGCCGGATTACGACCGGTACGTGACCGGGCGGTCGCACCGTAGCTCGCTGGAGCAACCCGGTACGTGCGACACGCCTTGAAATTGCTGCCATTTTCTTGTCGAGGACGCACCTGAAGATATGTTACAAGATGTTGTGCCACGGAGTGGAGCGTTTTTTGTGCTTTTTAAATGCAGGTAACTTGCTGGAACTGAGAGAAGATAAAAAAAGACAACCCGGGTCGCTTTCGAAATGCATTGCCACTCTTTTACGACTCCGGTGGAATCCTCTTCACGCGCGGTTAATGCATCCGGATAAAATATCATTACCTGCCTCTTATCTCACGGTATAAAGTGCGATGTTTTACAACGCCAGCCACCCGCCCGGTAAAAGAAAAGGCGCTCGCCATATGCTCCTGCTCTAGAGGATGAAATCAAATACTGCTGTACCCAGCCGGCTACTCCAAGCCTCAAAGTTCGACAGTGTGCGCGTTGGCCGCGTTGCCATGAGCTGCTCCGGCGGAAATAACGCCGCAACAAGAAGGCGTTTGCTTTTAGTGGCACTTTGTGCAATAAACAAAAACACACAAATCTGCACCTGTACCGTCGGAAATGGTTTTATTTGGGCTGCCAAAATGGCGTCTCGATTTCACATTATCTGTCCCATCGTGTGCGAGTGTGTGTGTGTTGTGGCGGGCGGATCGCCGTTTTCTCGGAAGGCGCTGCGGATACGAAAACATGTATTTATTGTGCGAAACAAATAGCCCAAATGTGGGCCCTGGACTTCAGTAACGCAGCCATTAATCATCCGTGTGCTTGCCGTTTGCCGAACGGTTTGATTGTTTGAAGCTTCCCGGAGATTACCGGCAGCGAGCCGGTACACGATGTGAGTGATTGGGCCCGAACGCGGCGCGGGATCATTTCTCAATCGAAAGCGCGCCCAGAGCGGTGTGATTGATGAGGCGGAGTGACGGGGGGAGGGGGGGGGAAGTGGGACGAACTGAAAATTGCTCACACGACAACGCTTATCGCACAACTTTCGCGTAGTGCGCGTGTTGTGTGCGCGCGCGAAAGATGACTCGCTGACGCTGGAGACGCCGGCTTTGACAACACAATTTGCTACCGGCGCGCGAAACTTTCGCACCGGATGTCTCTTAAGTGTCTCGAAGGAATTTGGGATGGTATTTTGGGGTCTTTTGCAGGGAGCGCCCTTGCAGCCAACGGAAACCTAACATTCATGCGCGATGTTTGACGCGGGGATTACTAATTCATGGCGATTCACATGGTGCGAGTTTGTACGTTTCACCGTTTCGTCGTAAAATATTCAAGCAATTAGCAAAGGATTGGAGAGCACTCAAACAATCGCGATGTGTGTCGTCTTTCTGGCGTGTTTGTGGTTTATGTTCGACAGTGGGAAGTTTCGGAGCATTCGAATCGGTTGGAATGGATAGAGTTGGTTCAAATAGTTGATCCTTCGTCGAAAGGTTTTTGATGTATAGATTACATTTTGCTTTTGATTTTAGCACATTTTAACTACAGTATCCCAAGCTCATAATGGGACACTTTGAAATCACATCGAATTGCCGTTTTCAAAGCCCGTTTTGTAGTTTTTGCTTACATTTTAACACCATTACTTGAATATATTTTGATAGAACCATCAATCACCATATAAAAAAAAGTTATTACAGAATTTTCACTGTATTTACTGTATTTTTACTAAGATCCAAATTAGGACACTTTTCAATCACACTGATTCATCGTTTTAGAAAGCCCATTTGTAGTTTTCGTTTAAATTTTAACACAATTTCATTGTACATTTTGAAAGAGCCATCCGTCTGCTTATTAAAAATATTTATTACATAATTTTTAATCTAAACGTCAGTTTAGAACAGCCGAAAAAGCGATAAAATCCCCATTATTTCACCCAATTTCAAAGTGGGACCCATGAAACATCATTTTTATGATGTACGCTTCTACTCAATAATTAAATGGAATACAAATTTTGTAATTATTATTTTTAATAAACTGAATGATGGCACTACCAAACTGTGCCATGAAATAGTGATAAAATGTAAGCAAAAACTACATAAGGGCTTAGAAAACGACAAATCGGTGTGATTTCGAAGTGTCCCATTTTGAGATTGAGGTACTGTATATGTTACTGTGAATGACCACAGAATTGAAATTTTCGGACTAAAATGTAATATCGCATCATCATACAATTGAATTGTGTTCTCAATTTGAATCTTAAAAACACAAAACGAGAACTTACGAGATTTGATTCAAATACACTAATACGCTTCCGTTGCCACGTACAAACATATTTGAATTTTTCATTGGGCATAATCTGCTTTATGTATGCCTGCGACGTCTGATTTGACGTTTATATGCGACCATGCGAACCAAATCCAACAATTTATTCACCGATATCGAACACTATTCAATTTATTGGAAAATATCCTGCCTACCCACCATTCACCAGCGCGAAATGAAACGTGATCCCGGGGGCTGCCAGCTCCTTGAGACCTTGCGGCATTTTTGTGATTTTCCGCCGGAGACCTCAACAACACTCTCCGCTGGATCCCGGTCGCGCTGGATCGAACGTTCGAAACGAAGGAAACCTACGCGGTGGCGCTGATTGAATTTTTCTATCCATTTGCACGGATCCGGAAAACGAATCCGACGGAATCGATGTCTCGCGTGCACCTCTGCTGCCTCTCCCTCCCCCCCTACCCCCCGCACAGCCGAGAGCCTTGTGTGTAAACAAATCAAGCCGCTGCGTGTTGGCTCGCTGTAAATGGAAAATGTCAACAGTGTTTGACATCAAACCGCCTTTCCGCGTTTTACCGAGGGAGCTGCATGCGTACGATTGGAGGCTGGTGTGTCCAGCGCCGTTCCACAATCTGAAGGTCCAATATTGACAAACGTGCGAAGTGTGTGCGAACACTCACGACCAACAGCTTCATCACGTGCTGCGTGCTGGATTTCATAAGTTTGCTGAGCAAATTTAACGCCACCAGATTCTTTTAATCTTTCACAGAGGCGCTGTTGTTCGAGGTGGATTGTAGTAACGAAGGGTTTGTTTTTTATTTCAACATCCACATTTCCAGTACTGCCTGACGGATCGACAGCTCAACTCGATAGAGCAGCCGCGAAGAGAGCGCTTTTTTGGCTGCTGGTCCGGTCGCAATGCACCACAATCGTTCCTGGGCGTTTGCGTTGGACGCCGGGCGCCGTCCGACGAAAACCTCGCCGACTACGCACCGATGCAGCGTTACCCTAGGTAAGTACGACTGGCGAGAGTTGATTGCTCATGTTTCATTTTTAAACCTTTTTTTAAGGTTAATTTAACGCCTAAAGGTAGGCAATGGTTTTTTTTTCTCTCTTAGTGACAACGAAGTAGGAAGCCTGTACATGCCTTTTTAATCAATTAATTGAATAACCATTCCAAGTTTCCCTTTGAATTATCTTAGATATTGGGTCCGCCTTCAATATCCTAATTGGAAAAATTAAACACCAACAAACCGTTCCATTTTCCGTATTCCTGGTAGACCTCGTTTTCATCCAACTTCTGCTAATAAATTCCATTTTCATTGTCCACACTGCCAACCGCTCATTATTCACTCAAACTTCACTGCCGCACCGAAAGGCCCCCACTTCCTAGTGAATTTTAATCAACGCGGGCTGTAAAAACAAATCTATAACTCAACCGTTTCCCCGGGCCCAACAGCCAGACCACAAGACAAGATCAATATAACTCTTCATTATGGATGCCCAGCCGGGTTGGGTTCGTTACGCGTACACGCGTAAACTCGTGCCGGTGACCTCCACCGCGTTCGTCGGTGTTGTCGGGTGATTTTTATTCATTACCATTTGAATTATGCACGCTCATTCCGGGTGCGTTGTAACGACCGGACTGGGGCCGCTTGGCTATTAATAGCCTGAAGGTGGCTGGCATATCCCTCCATGTGCTCCTTGGGTCGTACCGAAAAGGTCGTGCCGGGCAAGAAGTCTGCAGCTCGCAAAGTGCACTTAAAAGGGAAAACTTTTACCCATCCTCAGACGCGCTGAAGGCGCTTCAAAACTCCCGGCTGCATCCGTGCCGGTCGGTTTGGGCGATAGCCAAAGAAGATGGATGGAAGTTCAATACCGGGCTGCTGGGTTTTGGTGAAATCATAAATTGCACCAGCGTCAGGCGGCCGGTGACAAGGGCAAAATCTGTTGAGACCATCTTGCACCAGCAGCCCATTAGCCGGATGATGGCATCAGCTGGACTGTGTTCGGTTCGGTGGTGTCCGCTCAACAATGTCTCATGAACTGCCACGTCCACTTCAGGTCCACTTCAGCTCCGCCGCTCCCCCCAGTTAATGTGCGTCCGCCGGCACGGCTCTCGCTGGTCTGGATCGATCCGAAAACATGTCCAACGTTGACTGTTGACTGTGGTTGCGATAGCGAGCACCACTCGGCTAAAGAGCACGAACGGCTGGCGGCGAATTGTCACTAAACAGTGTGTCGTCCGTCCGTTTGCGAAGCCAACGAACAATCTGATCGGGTGTGGTAGCTTTTTTGCGATGCCAAGTTCATCCGTTGTCCTCGCTCGCCCTGCTAACCAATTTATCTAGGTGAAGGTTTCGGGCCACCAGCCCAGCATGGTACCGATCCGTGTCTGTGCGCGCCTGTCTCTTCTCGCCGGGACGAAAGCACACGCGGCTGGAAAGACAGGCACGCGCGTACCGTAGAGGAGAATGTGGATCGCAAGGTTCACCAGACACACCGCACCGGGTCATGGATGGGATGCAGTAAAATGCTTCGCTAAAGAGCACGAACGGCTGGCGGCGAATTGTCACTAAACAGTGTGTCGTCCGTCCGTTTGCGAAGCCAACGAACAATCTGATCGGGTGTGGTAGCTTTTTTGCGATGCCAAGTTCATCCGTTGTCCTCGCTCGCCCTGCTAACCAATTTATCTAGGTGAAGGTTTCGGGCCACCAGCCCAGCATGGTACCGATCCGTGTCTGTGCGCGCCTGTCTCTTCTCGCCGGGACGAAAGCACACGCGGCTGGAGACACAGGCGCGCGCGTACCGAGGGGAGAACGTGGATCGCAAGGTTCACCAGACACACCGCACCGGGTCATGGATGGGATGCAGTAAAATGTTTTCGGGGGGGGGAGCACCGGCGGGCCTCTTCTCAGGTCTGACACCTTTTTTCCCGGATCACTATTAAAGGTTGACCTAAATCTCCCAAGACGAACCCGACCGGTCCAAGCTGTTGCAAAACGGGGGCTTATATACTGTATTTTTTTTTGCTTTATTTATACGCGGCTGGAGGTCACGGCAGGTAACGCGGCCCCTTAAAAGGCCACCCGTAGCAGATGGCAATTTTTCCAATCCCATATTCATGACTGGTTTTCGGAAAATGACGGGCTGGATATCTCTGGTTGCGCGTTCGCTGGAAGGAAGTTGCCGAAATGCTAATGGAATTCAGCTTCACAACTCACCGATTCGCCCGACGGTGAACCCGGTCTTCCCACTGTGCATTCTTAAACAACAGATCCTTTTTTACGTTGTGCTCCGCTGAAGACAGCCGAACTGAACGCCTCACGAAATGATTATTATGCAGCTCACAAATTACAACCAACGTAGATTGGAATAGCTTCACGGGGCTGGGCGCGCAGGTGTGAGATTTTAATTTAACCAAACCTCGCGTTTGAAGACGGTCGGACGGGCAGCAGACCCCACGTACACTGCGCAGTTATTCCAATCAAACGCCAGCCGCGTGGCACGTGTTCTAGGAATGAATTAATTTACATGAAGCGCACAACGCGTTGACCCAATTTCGTGGTGTGCGGGGTAATTTAATTCAAAATCAACGAAGCTTTCGGCGCACGGTGGTTCGATCGGTTTTAAAGTTCACTTAGTAAAATTTATAACACTATCACACGAAAAAGACGTGTATACCCGTTTCATTTACATAACGTTTATTGGGCTAGCAACTGCAGGAATAGCATCAATAATTCATTTTTTAGTGTAGATTGGGCTTTTTTGATGCGTTTTTCATACAAAGCAGCTTGAATGTATGCTATCTTTCCAGCAAAACTCAATATTATAAACAATTTAATTGCCATTATTATTTTAAGCAAAAGTATGGAGAGTTTTAGCAAGAAATCGTTCAGAATCTGACACGTTTATATCAGGTTTGTTATGTTTTAAAATTGTTGTCATTTGTCGTATTGAATTTATATATTGTTATTCAGCTATTTTAGACTATTTTTCGATTGTTTTTAAAAAGAAACGCTAAGCGTCTTATTGGTCACTTAGTGATGACTTTTGCCATGTTTCTGTAAAGATTTTAAATCAATATATGTGCTACAAAAGACTCTAAAATACAAAAGGGTCTCCAAAAAAATACACCGTTCATGTACTAAAACATAGATAAGATAAATAGACTGCATGCGCAATGAAACCGTCCGAAACTGATACTCGCTATTGATGATACCCCTTTGTGTGACAACAATGAGACGTTATCGCTCGGTGCGCCGAAATAAACAACAGCAGAAGGTCACGGCAGAAGACGATCGCCCTCATTGCTTCCTCCCAATTGGCCAGCGCCAGTCGGTGCAGTAAATTAAAGCCCCTCCGAGTTCCGGACCAGTTGGCAAAGTTGGCAAAGTTTCAACTGCTTTCAACGGCGATACCATCTCCACACAGCGCGCTCTTACACTTTCTCTCTCTCTCTCCCGTTCTCTCTGTCGTTTCCGCTCACTGCAGGTACATCAATTCCGGTCCGATAGCGAAATCCATCCTGCAGCAGTACGATGACGACATGGAGAGCTCGTACTTTCGCCGAAAACCGACCTCTTTTTTATCGAACAGTGGTACCGCGGGCGGCGTAGGTGGTGGTGGTGGCGGCGCGGGAGGCGCGGGATTAATTATAGGAAGCAGCGCAACACTGCCCGCCGGTGACAGCAAGCGATACGGAGGCTCCTGGCTGCCGGCCGAGGATGAAGCGGTTCGGTTAGAGGGTCCAAGGTAGGTTGTGTCGGCGGGGTTTTTTTTCTCTCTCTTTCTGTTGTTGCCACTGGGAAAAGGGATACCACAAACACCAAACAATCATAATTTTACCCCGACCGTAGAGAGTAGTCAAAAGTTGCGCAAGATAACGCATTTGGTTGGAGCCCCGCCAGTGGCTCTTGTTTCGCCTTGTTATTAGTGAGTGTGTGTGTGTTTTTCCTGATCCTTCTTCCGATGAAGTAGAAGCTTTCTTGAATGGCGTTTTTCGCATTGTTACGTGACCTTCTCCTGCAAGAATGTGACCCCCTGTTCCACCCTGTTCCACTGGTTTTAATCTGTGTGTGTGTGTATGTGTTGTTGGATGTGTTTGTTTTAGATCCTGATCCCTGTCTGTACTGTGCGTTACGCTGTTGTTCATCCATCCCACTGCCTTCGTTTATTCATTGTACAAATTCCTGTTTGTTGAACCGTTCTCTCTTTAATTTCCCTCCCTGGATGCCACGTGTCTCATCGGCTTCGACGTGCATTGTCATTTCGTAATATTCCATCCCTTTGCCATGTTCCATGTTGTATTGTTTAACTTGTTTCGAAACATATTTTTGCGGAACAATGTTATACCATCCCACGGGGTAGTTTCATTTACAGATGAGACTATAAAACGGTTCTCCCACCATAAATACAATGTCAGCGTGCTTGTGAGACGTTTATAACACTCCTAGAGTATTTGTGATCCCACGTTGTGTTGTAGAAATGGAAACAACTTCTTTTAGAACGTGTGAGATAGCTGTCTATTTTCTTTCAAGAACAGTGCTTGTAATAATATCAGTGAACATGTTTGATATTTATGCTATTTGATCTAAAATATCATAATTTTCTAGTATGAAGTATAATTACCTTTAAACATGCAGTATTTGAGATACTTTTTTTACAAGAAGACACAAATATGAGCATGTTGAACATTCAAGCTTTAATTAGTGTTAGCTAAGGTTTTCTCTTGCGGAATGCGTACAGTCAGCAAAACTCATATAAAAACTAGGTTTGTCATCACTGTGAAAAACATCGCTTCATTGTGCAAGGTTTGATCACGCAGGGAGTGAGGCTTTTACATTTCATAGCTTGAGCCTCACAATGGTACATCCCGTTGAATGATGCAAAGAACGACGGTGGCTGAGCGGCATCCCTTCGTTCGTTCGCTTGTCAACGCCTCAATGGAGGCGCCTGGTAGGTTATACAATTCTTTTAAAGGAATTCCCACTTTTATGCCCAGTGTGAACTGCACTGTACGGGGGTACAATTATGGCGTTTTGTCTGAATGTGACAGACTGTTTTCTTCCTTTTTTAACTGACAAACGGGTACACTCCGCACGTGCGCGCCTGTGTTGCGACGGCAGCGAATGTTTTCTTACGCTCGAGTTGCGCTCGCATGAAGGTGCGCGGATGCGGCGCGAAAGTACCAGCCGAAACGGATCTAACCAGCCTACTCGTTTCCATATACAGAGGCGGCTACAACCGCTTACCATAACTATCCTCTCGGTGGCTGTTTTGGTGCGTCCCGTCCCGGTGGGGTACTTTTCCAACGGGTAACAGAAGTTCCGTCCCGTACGCTCTGCAGTGTGACATTTCGCATTTTATGTAGCTCGAGCGATGCCAAGGCCAAGACGGGAGACGTTGTGCCCGCCGAGTCAAGGATATGTGCTCGCTTCGGGTCGTTGGATTACGATTACGTACTTCGTGCTCGTGTAAGAAATAGCAGGCAAGTGAGGCAGAGCAGGGGACATAAAACGAAACTAGGACTATTTCTTCCACCCGGTTGGCTTCGTACAGTGGAACAGCTTTAAAGCGAAAATCGGTCCTCGAGCGGCGCTTTTCGCCGGCGAAGGCATCAGCCCGCTCCGAATGGAGTCAATTCATCCGAGCGAGGCAAATGAAGACGAGCTTAGGGTGTGAAAAATGAGCCAATTTAGAAGATGCATTCTGCGAAGCCTATCAGCACGGCCTCTCCGGGCGTAGTGCATCTTCCGACCGACTAAAAAGGAAATTGCAAAGCATCGTTCATCGCTCTCCATTACTGTGCACGCTATGTAACGATAAATAATGGGATCCATTTTGTTATCGATACAATTGGATGCTATTTGGAATGATGTGGGATCGTAATTTATTGTATTAATTTCAAGCTTGTTGAGTGCAGCCGATCATCAAATCGATGAAACTATGCAGCGAAAAACACAATACGGAGCTAAACAGGCGGAGAAATGCTCGCTGGAGCTAGTTTACAATTGCTTTCTTGTACCAATACTTCTGGCCGTTCCAAATACCACTTCCATGGGACGGAAAAGTTGATTTTATCGGCAAAAACCAACAGCACCATCGCACACTTCGCTTCAAACGAAAATTACCAATTGATCGCCTTATTGATTCGTGCCTCGCACCCAATTGGGCGAAATAAACTTCTCCGAAAATTCATGATACGTCCTCCTGCCAGCCGCACGAACCCGCCAAATGAAGCGTGAAATTAATCCTTAGACAACCGACTCGCTCGGTTCAACCACCTCCCGAAAAGCCGTACCAGCGTCGGGCAAAACTTTCTCTATCATTGCGAGGCGGCTCTAGTGCGTGGGGAGTGAGTGCTGCTGACGGGCGTCTGGAGATGGCACGGGTGGCCCGGAAAAATGGCTGTTAAATTGATTTGCCCGACTGTGGTGCATGCTGCAAAGGCGTAACGTGAATGTGAGAAGCCAAAGGTCATCCACGGTGGTTACGCCAATCCCGGGCCCCGAACCCGAGCCGCCTCCACAACGGGCTGGCCTCGCCAAACAAGGCTCGAGTGTATCCCCGGGGCAAAACTTAATCCCGCTCGTGCAGCAGTCGTCATGGCGTCCGGTGTCGAACGGAGCGGAACGCCGCGTGGCCTTCACGTCACGACTGACAGCGTGGAATACGGGGAGCCACTCGAGGCGGTATTGGAAAATCGGTAACGTTTTAGCACTAATTGAAAGATAATACTAACCTGTCACCACGCGTGTGTGTGTGTGTGCTTACCCGCTCGCATCGGGTGATGTTGACCACTGCTTGTTCGAAATGCCAACGTTACTCGCTCGTATGTGTGTGTGTGCGTGCTTCAATCTGAAACCTCAATCCGGTTCCCTGGACGGAAAGCTGTGGAAATTTCCGGCCCCGGAAATGTCAATGCATTCGTCGCATGTCAAACAGCGTCAACCAACAGGTTCACCCCACGGGGCCGACTGTTATGCGAATGAAAATCGAATTATTTATTCAAGGAAGATCGGCTTGTGAGCATGGGCGAAACCACGAAAAACGAAGCACTGGGCGATGTTGCTTAACGCTTTGTTCTAATTAAACACTGATTTGCCGTCGGAAGTGGTTTGGTGCCGATGGGCTTGGATGTTTCGTTATGCTGACTTCCAGGCGAGGCGCACCCAACAGAGGGAACGGGTTTGTTTATTTACTTGTCTGGAGAGTTTGTGGATTCCTCAAATTTTCATCTGTTTAAGCTTATAAGCTTTTTGAAGGGCAGAGTGTTCATAAACATTGAGTTCGTAGTGTAGTGCTCACATATCTAAGAATTTCTGTAAAATTGTGTTACTTCTCGATTTCACTGTAAATAATGTAAAACTCCATTGTAAAATTTGACATTTATATTACTTATACTCTTTCGCGTGTACTTTTACTATCTCTTTGACTCTTCTCTCTATTGCGTTCATTGGCATGTATGGTTTTGAGTATTGTTGATGAAAGAAGTGACCATTTGAATATGCTAGATTTATATATGGGTTAGTGGTTCTATTTGCCCAAATCAAGCTTTACTTATACGATGTACATAACCCTAAAAAACGTTTTTTGATACTCTATTTGGTAAGTTGTTTTCATTTTCCATGCAATTTATCTTGATGTAAATAGGAATCGATTTTGTATACCCTTCAGTATAGCACAATCCCACACAAACAAACGAAAACGCAAATTTGGGTCACCTCAAATGCTATCCCGGCGGTATCATGTAAATACCCACCCGTTTCGATTCTCTTTTTGCTTTTCTTCCCCAACGTGTTCTTCCCGTGCCAACTCGCGTACGACACCGAACGCCATTACGCAAACACACCACCGCTTTGCGCTTGCTTTGCCATCTTCGATCCGGCTTCGTTTTCCGTCGGGTTTGTTTTGCTCTTCCCATTTGCGCTTCGCCAAAACGCACGCAACGCACGCATCCGCATCCTGGCACGCTGGCCCACCGGTGCAGCCTTTATCGATGTCCGGCTCATAACGATCTGTTACCTCCACCGCCGCCGCCGCCGAGCGTGGGCCTTATCGATGGCATCCCGGGCGGACCACCAAGGTTTGTTGAATGGGGTTTGTTGAAATCAAATTTCTAGTGCCATTTATCGTATTTCGAGGATGGAGTTTAGCAGGGTAAATTAATTACACCGAACGTCCGAACGCCGTTGGGGGTGGAATTTATGTTGCAATTTATTTTCTAATAAATGAACTAAGCGCAATCAACGCAAGATGCACTCTCTCTCTCTCTGTCTCTGTGTGTGTGCTTTAAAGACTCGAGGTTCCACGTCGGGTTCGCCTTGACCTCGTCATTCCTTGCGCCCTATCGCAAACACTCCGTTACGCAATGGCAATTATTCCTTGGCATACTCGCACGCTCCGACGACACATCGATGCTCGATAAAGCACAACCTTCGTCCGTTTCCCCGGAGGGCAAATTGCTGGACGAGCTCAACAAGCTGTCTTTCTTGGTCAGCGTACGGCACGCCGCTACGGACGTGCTGGAGAAAAGCCAACGAAAGCCAGGCATCGGCAGCTCTTTGAGCGTAGCAGGAAAGAAAATCGAACATCTGACCGGAACCGGGTCGTAAAGCGCACCAACTGCAACTGCGTGAAACTCGTGACCTATTCCGTCGGGATATGTTTTTGTCATCGGCATCGGTGGGATGTTTCGGAGAAATTGAAATCAATTATTGCCGTAAGCGCACAAAGCGGACGATGTTGGATGAGGAAAAACGTTCTCCAGCTTCCGTTCCGCCGTGAAAAGGGTTAATCTTCGGTTCGGTTCATCCCGCAACGGCACAACAATCGCGGCTAATGAGTGGGTTTTAGTGGCGCCTGCTTTCATCCCTGCTGCACGGTAATGCAATCAATGTCTCGCAGGATGGATCACTTCGGTGGACTTCGGTGCTCCGTGCTCCGAGGAATGTGTGAGATGTTGTGTGATGTTGCTAGCCTGTCGGTTGTCCTTAGCTTGGGCGCTTGTGTTGTACATTAATTGAGTTGGCGTAACTCGCAGGGCCGTTAATGATTGGCTCCGTTTCGACGATGCAGTGCTGATGATGTACGGTGAAATTTGATCATTAATTAGTATTAACGAACCAATCTGAATGTTGTTATGGAGGGGCTAAGATGGTTATGGGAGGTATTAACGAGAAAGCTATTGAGTGTGTCGATAGTAACAAAGTTAGAGTTAACTTGGCAAATTGAAACTAAAATAGAAGTCAGATTGAAGTAGTCAAATTTGTTGATGTTTTACTACAGTCTGCACGCCAAAGCTTCCTCATTAAAATACATTCAATTGTGATAAGAGGCAATGCTTCGTAAATGATACAAACTCATCTAAGCTAGTGTATGCTCCAAACAAAGTATTCTACTTTTGGTATCATTAGCCGCCTTCAAATATTTGGAAGGCAACCCTCACTGTACTGCTTCGCCATCGTTCTTTCCGCTCACTGTAATTATTTATTTCCGTTCCATAAAGCAAACGCTCCGGCTCCGGTGCAGCCCCCCGAGGCCACCCACGTCGTTTAGCAGCCGTTCTGATTTAAACCCATTTCCGGCCAGCGGTGACACATTGCGCCGGGAGCGCAACGAACCATCCCAGCCCAATAAAGTGTCCGCTTATTGCGCGAGCTACAGTTTTACAGCGCACATCTCGAGTCGCGAACTCTCTGCAATCAGGCATGCCGTTTGAAGCGAGGGGATTGAATTTGCCCAAAATCGAGAGCGCACGGGGTGCAACTTCCTACCGCGACCGACCTAGTGGAGCAGCCTTGTTTTTCATACATTTTTGATGTCTTCGTTCGTTCTCTACGGGGTGCAACTTCCTACCGCGACCGACCTAGTGGAGCAGCCTTGTTTTTCATACATTTTTGATGTCTTCGTTCGTTCTCGCCGAGTGGAACGTCTGACGGAGCGACAGCACCGTCTGCCGGATGTGATGCGAGACTGCTCCGTACCGGTCGGGCTTTCCCGATGCCCTGTTTTCCCGCCCCAAGATAAGACGAGATCAAACAAATCTTCCAACGGCAGGCAGCTGATAAGACGGCAATCTGAGTCATACGTTCGGGGCGCTACGAGTGAAATCCGGTGTCTAATCTGATGCTGGTGGTAATTTTTCAACCATTTTTCCTACCGTCAACGCGGCACTCCTGTCAGACGTGGGACGCGCAGCCAAATCTTCGCCGCAGGGGGAAAGATTATGAAGGATTTCTGAGCGCTCGCGATGCTGCCCGCTTGGCAAAACAAACGGCAGCGCTGCTCGAAAGCAATAAGACTCACACGCTTTGTTTGTTGTTCGCGTGCAAGATGCAACTACAACTTTGATGTTTCACTCTGCCAGCGATACAGCGAATGGAGATGGTTTGCATAAAAAAGTTGAATTATATATTGCTCTCCAAGTTTTCTGGTGGACGGTAGATACCAGCGAGCAAAACAATGCTTCCAAGAATGAAATCCGAAAGCTTGTATCGCGTATCGTGTAGTGAAATTATTGACATTTTTGTTTTATGTTTCTGGAAACATAATAAGCTTTTGTGTGAAATTTTATGTTATTCTCCGTACAAAACCAATACAGCCAGACGCGATAAAATGTACAATCAGACTTACTACTACTGCAAATCCACAGCTGTTGCCTTTCGTGTTGCGACGTACGGATCTTCTCGTTCGAAAATGCTACCAGAGTAACTTTTTGACAGCGCACTTCCAACAATAAACGCCAAAAAGGACTCCTTTTGTTTGCCAAAGCACATGCCGCGCGAACAATGGACTCGTGCGCCGCAATTCGGAGTAACACTACCTTCGAGTCAGGTGGTTTTGGCCTGATCCGTGACGTGAAACCGGTAGAAAAATAAATTGATGTTTTCTGGAAACTGCCAAGAGAATTGTTCGGCAATAAAAATAAACCCATAACTAGCGCCGCTTTTTCACCTGCGACAGAGATTGCATTGTTCCGCTGGAGTGTTGAGTGCCATCAGGTTCATATCGTCAACATTGTTGTCTGCATTATGTTTATGTTCGCCGTTGTCATGATCAGCAGGGGAAAGCTTGCTTTCCATTACTCACCTCTCACCAGAAAGGTTCATGGGTCAACATTTATACTGTGAGCGTCTGTTTGATGTATTTTCGAAGCTAAAGCAGCTGCGCCAAAGGTGGCGGTTTTTTATTCATTCAGATTTGATGCGTAAAAGCGGGATTTTAATATTATGAATATAAATTTAATATCAAATTTTATTGCCTAAAATTGTTACAAAGAACTCTCCAACCATTAAAAGAAATAATTTTATAATCGTTGTGGTTTAAGTCAATTATAGTCCATTTTTTGACCATTGTTTCATGCATTTATATTACTTCACAAAGCACAAGATTAAAAAATACGACAGATTGCTGCACTATCATCAACCAAGCTAGATGAAAAACGCACCAGTTTATAATTGGAATATAATTAAAATGAAGTTGTCTTCCTATCCATTTCATTCTCACCCTCGCGACGGCCTCCCCGGGGACAAACACGAGGCAAAAGACGGAGCAAAGTTTCTTCTCCACTCACTTTGCCACTTTCGTATCAGAACGCTTCACTGTTTCTGTCACATCATTTAGCCAACTGCATCCCGAGGGTTCAAAATGAAATTAAAATTTCCGTTTTCCTTTCTGTAACACAACGCATGGGAACGGTTGCGTTCGCTCTTCTGCCACGCTGGCCGCCTCCATGCCGACAATTGACACGCAGAATATACGTGTGTGCGTTTTTTTTTTTGCTCTTGCTCAGCACTCCCGGGAAGTGCTGCAAGCTGATTTTTTATTTAATGAATTAAAACTTGACTGAAATGTTCTTTTCTGTCCGTGCCTTTTGTTCCGGACTACCAAAGAGATCTCCAGAGCTGACATGATTGGTGTGCTGAAAGAGACATGTTAAATTAAATTTTCAAATTCATACCATCGTTTGGAAATGTTTTCTTTACAGTAGAGACAGGATACATTTATTCAACGAATAGATACAAATTTTCTACGTTGAGTTGCAATGCTCCAAAACGCTCAAACCATTAAAAAACACTTCCTACACTTTCTCCATAACAAAAAAAAACGTATCGATCCGCTTGCTTTGGTCAGAAATCAATCGAAACGAGCCCGTCTGAAGCAAAAGCGTAAAAATGAAAATGAAATGAGCTATTTAATTACTTTTCATCCTCCGGTCAACTTATTCTTCACTTTCCAACGCTGTGGAGGGTAGCGAAAGCGATCACGACGTAAATGAACCGTGGCTGTATTCTGCCCCAACCCCCGCCCCGGCTAGAAACATGCGCCACCGGGCGTCTCTGGCAATGAAGCCTGAAGTTTCCAGCCCACGCAATCTTGGCCGTGAAATTATGTATTGATCTGTTGACTACCACTCCTGCGCGACAGACAGATATTTGGCGTAATCGTGGCATGGTGCGGTGCGCTAGCATAAAGTATCTTTATTTTCAGGGGGGGCGTCTTCCGAGAAATCTATTCCCGGGCCAAATTTATGTGCGGATTGATTGCTCCAACACAAATTGTATTTGTAGGCAAGATGTACCGTTTGCAAGCGATCGTGCTTTTTATGGGCTCAATTTACCTACCACGCGTTGTCGTTAGGAAAACAATTTAACTAAGAATGACGTACATCGAAGATAATAATTACTTCGGTAAGATTTGTATCGAAAATAACTGGCGCGTGTGGCCAGTGACCAAACATAATCTAAACATAGCAAGTTTGGAAGAGATGGTTGCTTTCGGCACACAAATAATCATGAGCTTGGAACAACATTCAACATCTTGACTTTACATCTTTTCTCGCCTAAAATTCGACATAAAATGAAATGCAATTTTCTTCCCCATCAAACATCGACATGGTTGCTAGTCTTGAAATAAGGATTATGTCCGAATTGAAATTGTTTCTCAAACCAACCAAGCGTATCAGCCGAAGTGTAATCTTCCTTCCATCAACGATTTGCGTTGGACAACTCGGAAATGTTCGATTTGCTTCGACCGGCTTGTTTTAATTTCCAAAAAATGCTCAACCGTACCGTGGTGCACGAAGTAGTAATCGAGTTCTTCCGTTTCTTCCATTCCCTTCCACGCAGAACGAAGCACGTCAGCTTCGCGCGATCCTACACGCTCACCTCGTTCGACGAGGCGATGGGCAGCCGACCCCTGTCACGGCTGGCGGCGGCCCGTAGCCAAGAAAGACTGATAGGCGGAAAGAAGCCCACCATCACGCTGGCCCAGCACCCGGCCGCACCGTACGCGGGTGCCCCGTTGCACTCGATCCTCACACAGCCCACCGCCGCACAGCAGCCCCTGCTGCCGCAAGCCCTCCAGAAGCAACCCCTCTCCGTACCACAGAACCCGT
>KZ072701.1:92077-102698 GCA_002091845.1 Anopheles cracens | reverse complement strand
TGGTTGTGCTTGAGAAAGTGAAACGCAGTGCCATGAAAACGCAGGCGACCCAGACGGAAGTGTATCTAGGGAAAAAGGCGACGGCACCCCATAACCTGTCGCTTAGTCCGAGGACGATCCACCGGGTGAGTAAATACAAACACTAAACGACAACAATGTCCACTATCCTGCATTCTGTGCAGTGTCGGATCATAGGTATACGGAGGCTCTAAGATGATGTATGATACAGGCCCTTGTTCACTCTTGTAGGTTATAATTGATGCAGAGGTTGTTTCAAATAATATCTGATCTGAGCACTGTTCAAAGTACTTCGGCTTAGTTCATAATTTGATATGAGTGGCAGCATTCTGGTAGTGTGCATTCAATTCGTGCCATGACTTCTACTAGTCCCATATTGCCACCAGCTTTAAGAAATCCAAACAGATTGAAAACGTTAAACGAAACGACCGGTAGAATGTAAAGCGACGTGCCATATGAACAACTTGACCGGTTGCCATCCTCTGCTGGCCAACGTCCCCTTCGCTTTGGGCTGTCATGCGCCATAGTTGCGTCAAGTGCGTCCTCCTGGACAAGCACAAAAATATAAAACACTCTCGGCCCGTCAACTAGCCCATCCAGCGCTGGGTCCGAACGGTTCTTCCCCGGAGGTCCGTTCGCTTGCCGCCAGCTCGGTCCATTTCACAGCTCCAGGCACGGACGGACACAGTATGGCAAAATGGCATAAAATTACTCCTGCCATAACACTCCACTGGCGTGCTCGGGCTGCCACTTAAGCTTCCGCCCCCCCATCGATGGACCCCGGGAGTACCCGGGAGAGCCTTGCGCACACAGCCCGGGCCTTTCAGCAGCTTCAGCCGACACAATAACAATTACGCTGGAAAACTAAAGTGCTCTTGAGCGCGTCGAATTATTTATCCTCGAACGGCGCTGCCGTCGTGTTCGGTTCGGGTGGGCTGGGCACGGGGAAAGTTTAGAAATCTCGGCTACGGAACTATGCAATCTCGGCAGACGAGACAATCTTATTGGGGAGCAGGTCGCGCTCCTGGCCGATGCCGGAAGCTTGCCGATACTTTCGTGCTAGAGCGTGGCAAGGAGCGACGCGTGAAATACTCCGAATACCTGTCTATTACGGCTTAACAAGCTTACAGCGACGCCAGGGAAGCCAGGGAAGACGTCAGCGTGCTAAACGCCTCGCCTTCAATCCAACCGAAACGTCTTCCGCCTTGCCTGATGAGTGGTTTGCTTACCGAAATCGTGTCCTGCCGCACGTGCATTTCACTACCTGCGGGATCATTATCGTCGTGAGCAGAAAGTTGATCGTGTACATCGAGATTTGACTAGGCTACGCTATCGTTCGGCCGTGGAAAGGATAATGATTATGGTGAAGGATTCCGCGAACAGCTTAATAGGTGTGATTGAGGTTAAGTGTTTAGGATATACTTATTGAATCCGTTTTTGAAGAGGAAATGTGCTGATAATTTGTATTGTATATTGTAAAAAGCATTTGACTATTATGCAGTCATCATTATGAATCTTTAAAATATATTAGTTGACGAGTTGAATGCTTTTTATTCGTTTCTATTCAACGTAGCCACGTGTATGTTTTCTTGTATTATAGATCTCTAAATTAAACAACAACAGTGTCAAAAACCAAAAGAAAACTCCTATGAAAACCTTCCTCAAACTCGTAAATCGATTGACTTACGAGCGTTTTTTCCGCACACCATGCGGAAACCATTAAAATAATCCCTCAATATTCAATACCCTTTCCGCCGATCGTTACTGCAAAGGATTAAATTTCATCCACTCTTATCCACGCCGAACAGACGCGGTTGTTTGCTCCGAGTGCTTGCAACATGAACAAAATATGTGTTATTTATTCAAACGAAAATCTGCTGCAAATGAACCATCCTGGCTGTCGATGAGAGACTTAAAAGCGAAATCACCTTTGCATTTGTTGTTATTTTAAGCCATTTACCGCTTCGACGAAACATTCGGAAGGTTCAAATGTTTGATCGGAATATTGAGCATAAATTGAAAGTTTGTAAACTATTTTTTCACGTCCCAAACGTGATTTTAAAACCAAATGAAAAAAACACAACCAAATCTATTGCACGATTGCACTTTTGCTTTATTTTGCAATGCAAAACACTATCGAGAGATCAAATTGGAATGTGTGACCAACAGAAGACAGCGAAAGAGAAAGGTTAAAAATCTACTATCAATAAAAAGTTGAAATTGTTTTTTTTTTTTGTGCACAGAGTTCACAGTACCAATTCGACTGCCAGCAACCTCAGCTGGCTTTGGGAATCGATTGTGTAAACTTTCTCGCTTTTTGTTCACCGCGCGATCAACCGATGGTCGCTCTCGGAAAAATTGTCATCCATGTTCATCCACGCCCGATAGTTATGCAATGTGCGATGCAGAGCGGGGTTCAAAACCCCTTTTCATGCCTTTTCAATTACAAGTCTTTTTGCTCGTGTTGCGTTCTGATTGAAATTCTGTTCGTTTGTTTTATGTGCGGCCACCGTTCGGGCGATACGAAAACAAATGTTAAATGGATTTTTTTTTGGAAGGCAGCACACTTGAGCAGGATGGATGAATGGATTCTGTTTTGATTTCGGTCACTTCCCGCCGCATGTAAGAATTACATTCGGAGCTCAACCGCCTGAGTAAAACTTAAAATCTGATTCTTTGCAAACAAATTCAACCTCAACCGCAATTACCCCATCAGCTTACCGAAATTAGGTTGCTAAGCAATTTCGGCTGCGGCGCGGAAATCCTTCATCCGGGATTTTCGTTTCAGTTGGTGAAGTTTTATTTTTCATTTCGTCTGAACATTCTCGCAGCTGGAGATAAAGGCAGGAGACGTTTCTCTTGCTTTTCACAGCCGTTTCCTAGCTCCAGCGAGTGGCAGAAATGTGGCAAAAAATTATCTTGTCCCCCGTACCGACGCCGGTTCACAGTGCTTCACGGATAAATGGATAAACTTGCTTCTAATTATGCTGCAAACTTCATCAACAACGGTTATTTGACTATTATGCAGTCATCATTATGAATCTTTAAAATATATTAGTTGACGAGTTGAATGCTTTTTATTCGTTTCTATTTAAAGTAGCCACGTGTATGTTTTCTTGTATTATAGATCTCTAAATTAAACAACAACAGTGTAAAAAAAACAAAAGAAAACTCCGATAGAAACCTTCCTCAAACTCGTAAATCGATTGACTTACGAGCGTTTTTTCCGCACACCATGCGGAAACCATTAAAATAATCCCTCAATATTCAATACCCTTTCGTCCACTATCCAGCATTCTGTGCAGTGTCGGATCATAGGTATACGGAGGCTCTAAGATGATGTATGATACAGGCCCTTGTTCACTCTTGTAGGTTATAATTGATGCAGAGGTTGTTTCAAATAATATCTGATCTGAGCACTGTTCAAAGTACTTCGGCTTAGTTCATAATTTGATATGAGTGGCAGCATTCTGGTAGTGTGCATTCAATTCGTGCCATGACTTCTACTAGTCCCATATTGCCACCAGCTTTAAGAAATCCAAACAGATTGAAAACGTTAAACGAAACGACCGGTAGAATGTAAAGCGACGTGCCATATGAACAACTTGACCGGTTCCCATCCTCTGCTGGCCAACGTCCCCTTCGCTTTGGGCTGTCATGCGCCATAGTTGCGTCAAGTGCGTCCTCCTGGACAAGCACAAAAATATAAAACACTCTCGGCCCGTCAACTAGCCCATCCAGCGCTGGGTCCGAACGGTTCTTCCCCGGAGGTCCGTTCGCTTGCCGCCAGCTCGGTCCATTTCACAGCTCCAGGCACGGACGGACACAGTATGGCAAAATGGCATAAAATTACTCCTGCCATAACACTCCACTGGCGTGCTCGGGCTGCCACTTAAGCTTCCGCCCCCCCATCGATGGACCCCGGGAGTACCCGGGAGAGCCTTGCGCACACAGCCCGGGCCTTTCAGCAGCTTCAGCCGACACAATAACAATTACGCTGGAAAACTAAAGTGCTCTTGAGCGCGTCGAATTATTTATCCTCGAACGGCGCTGCCGTCGTGTTCGGTTCGGGTGGGCTGGGCACGGGGAAAGTTTAGAAATCTCGGCTACGGAACTATGCAATCTCGGCAGACGAGACAATCTTATTGGGGAGCAGGTCGCGCTCCTGGCCGATGCCGGAAGCTTGCCGATACTTTCGTGCTAGAGCGTGGCAAGGAGCGACGCGTGAAATACTCCGAATACCTGTCTATTACGGCTTAACAAGCTTACAGCGACGCCAGGGAAGCCAGGGAAGACGTCAGCGTGCTAAACGCCTCGCCTTCAATCCAACCGAAACGTCTTCCGCCTTGCCTGATGAGTGGTTTGCTTACCGAAATCGTGTCCTGCCGCACGTGCATTTCACTACCTGCGGGATCATTATCGTCGTGAGCAGAAAGTTGATCGTGTACATCGAGATTTGACTAGGCTACGCTATCGTTCGGCCGTGGAAAGGATAATGATTATGGTGAAGGATTCCGCGAACAGCTTAATAGGTGTGATTGAGGTTAAGTGTTTAGGATATACTTATTGAATCCGTTTTTGAAGAGGAAATGTGCTGATAATTTGTATTGTATATTGTAAAAAGCATTTGACTATTATGCAGTCATCATTATGAATCTTTAAAATATATTAGTTGACGAGTTGAATGCTTTTTATTCGTTTCTATTAGCGAGAAAGTTTACACAATCGATTCCCAAAGCCAGCTGAGGTTGCTGGCAGTCGAATTGGTACTGTGAACTCTGTGCACAATAAAAAAAAAAACAATTTCAACTTTTTATTGATAGTAGATTTTTAACCTTTCTCTTTCTCTGTCTTCTGTTGGTCACACATTCCAATTTGATCTCTCGATAGTGTTTTGCATTGCAAAATAAAGGAAAAGTGCAATCGTGCAATAGATTTGGTTGTGTTTTTTTCATTTGGTTTTAAAATCACGTTTGGGACGTGATAAAATAGTTTAAAAACTTTCAATTTATGCTCAATATTCCGATCAAACATTTGAACCTTCCGGATGTTTCGTCGAAGCGGTAAATGGTTTAAAATAACAACAAATGTAAAGGTGATTTCGCTTTTAAGTCTCTCATCGACAGCCGGCATGGTTCATTTGCAGCAGATTTTCGTTTGAATAAATAACACATATTTTTTCATGTTGCAAGCACTCGGAGCAACCAACCGCGTCTGTTCGGCGTGGATAAGAGTGGATGAAATTTAATCCTTTGCAGTAACGATCGGCGGAAAGGGTATTGAATACAGCTGCGAGAATGTTCAGACGAAATGAAAAATAAAACTTCACCAACTGAAACGAAAATCCCGGATGAAGGATTTCCGCGCCACAGCCAAAATTGCTTAGCAACCTAATTTCGGTAAGCTGATGGGGTAATTGCGGTTGAGGTTGAATTTGTTTGCGAAGAATCAGATTTTAAGTTTTACTCAGGCGGTTGAGCTGCGAGTGTCATTCTTACATGCGACGGGAAGTGACCGAAATCAAAACAGAATCCATTCATCCATTCATCCAGTGTGGTGCCTTCCAAAAAAAAATCCATTTAACATTTGTTTTCGTATCGCTCGAACGGTGGCCGCACATAAAACAAACGAACAGAATTTCAATCAGAACGCAACACGAGCAAAAAGACTTGTAATTGAAAAGGCATGAAAAGGGGTTTTGAACCCCGCTCTGCATCGCACATTGCATAACTATCGGGCGTGGATGAACATGGATGACAATTTTTCCGAGAGCGACCATCGGTTGATCGCGCGGTGAACAAAAAGCGAGAAAGTTTACACAATCGATTCCCAAAGCCAGCTGAGGTTGCTGGCAGTCGAATTGGTACTGTGAACTCTGTGCACAATAAAAAAAAAAACAATTTCAACTTTTTATTGATAGTAGATTTTTAACCTTTCTCTTTCTCTGTCTTCTGTTGGTCACACATTCCAATTTGATCTCTCGATAGTGTTTTGCATTGCAAAATAAAGGAAAAGTGCAATCGTGCAATAGATTTGGTTGTGTTTTTTTCATTTGGTTTTAAAATCACGTTTGGGACGTGATAAAATAGTTTAAAAACTTTCAATTTATGCTCAATATTCCGATCAAACATTTGAACCTTCCGGATGTTTCGTCGAAGCGGTAAATGGTTTAAAATAACAACAAATGTAAAGGTGATTTCGCTTTTAAGTCTCTCATCGACAGCCGGCATGGTTCATTTGCAGCAGATTTTCGTTTGAATAAATAACACATATTTTTTCATGTTGCAAGCACTCGGAGCAACCAACCGCGTCTGTTCGGCGTGGATAAGAGTGGATGAAATTTAATCCTTTGCAGTAACGATCGGCGGAAAGGGTATTGAATATTGAGGGATTATTTTAATGGTTTCCGCATGGTGTGCGGAAAAAACGCTCGTAAGTCAATCGATTTACGAGTTTGAGGAAGGTTTCTATCGGAGTTTTCTTTTGTTTTTTTTACACTGTTGTTGTTTAATTTAGAGATCTATAATACAAGAAAACATACACGTGGCTACGTTGAATAGAAACGAATAAAAAGCATTCAACTCGTCAACTAATATATTTTAAAGATTCATAATGATGACTGCATAATAGTCAAATGCTTTTTACAATATACAATACAAATTATCAGCACATTTCCTCTTCAAAAACGGATTCAATAAGTATATCCTAAACACTTAACCTCAATCACACCTATTAAGCTGTTCGCGGAATCCTTCACCATAATCATTATCCTTTCCACGGCCGAACGATAGCGTAGCCTAGTCAAATCTCGATGTACACGATCAACTTTCTGCTCACGACGATAATGATCCCGCAGGTAGTGAAATGCACGTGCGGCAGGACACGATTTCGGTAAGCAAACCACTCATCAGGCAAGGCGGAAGACGTTTCGGTTGGATTGAAGGCGAGGCGTTTAGCACGCTGACGTCTTCCCTGGCTTCCCTGGCGTCGCTGTAAGCTTGTTAAGCCGTAATAGACAGGTATTCGGAGTATTTCACGCGTCGCTCCTTGCCACGCTCTAGCACGAAAGTATCGGCAAGCTTACGTCCAATAAATCTGGGCCGAGAAATTTATGGAGATTTTATGCTCCACACATTCCCGCGCACGGCACGGTGGGCCTGACGGTCCACGCCACGCAGAAAGGATGCCCCGTTCGGGCGGGAGGCATCTTGCTATGGAAATTGGGCGAAGATGGTCACGAGCAGATCGATACTTCGGTAGGGCGTAAAAACCTTCTTTTTTATGAGATTGAGACTGTCACCAGCTGTCGCTTTCGTTTCGAGTCGTGCTTGGAAGTGACCCAGATTTCGGCACGACCTCGTAAAAAGGTCGTGCGCTAGTCGCAGTTGGACGGGAATCATAATTCGGTTATACAGTTGCCGTTAGCGCTAGTGGCCAAACCGGAAAACCGGTCGGAAAGCGAAAGTGTCCCGGCTGTCCGGGAGTGGTTTAGGGTGGAATGGACGTTTTTTTTATCGCGACAGAAGTGAGTCTCAAAATTCATTACGCTAAAATGTGAACCGAATCGCATATGCAGCGTTCTTTGATAATTAAAATTTCATTGCGCCAACCGCGAGCATCATAAACACACAAACACGCCCGCTCACGGCAAACGGCTTGAGAAATGAAATTGTTGAGCGCAGTTTTTTTTATCGCGACAGAAGTGAGTCTCAAAATTCATTACGCTAAAATGTGAACCGAATCGC
Organism: Anopheles cracens; assembly: GCA_002091845.1. Lineage (NCBI taxonomy): Eukaryota > Metazoa > Arthropoda > Insecta > Diptera > Culicidae > Anopheles > Anopheles cracens. Next base: position 94,935 of record KZ072701.1, on the reverse strand, counting down.
ATATGCAGCGTTCTTTGATAATTAAAATTTCATTGCGCCAACCGCGAGCATCATAAACACACAAACACGCCCGCTCACGGCAAACGGCTTGAGAAATGAAATTGTTGAGCGCAGAAGATTTCGCTTGTCAGAAAAACACAAATTAAGCTTAAAACTTTTACTTTATCCGCGCTGCAACATATCCGAGCGATATATTTGTCCAACGTATTAAGACCGAGCTGTACGGGGCATGGACAAATGGCGTGGTGAGTGTGCTGTGGCTCGAAACTTCGCCTCAAGTAAGGTCTTAAATTACCACCACGGGTTTGGCTCCAGCATCCAGCTGACTGTCGGAGGCGTGTTTCCCGTGGCGCTTTAATGAAAATTTCCCTCTCTAAAGCATCCAAGGACGCTCCACCCGATCCGGCGTTAGTGTTCAACTTGCTCTTGAAAGCTCTTTTTCACCGTGAACGGTTTTGTGTGTGTGTGTGTATGCGCGCACCGTTGTTGATGAAGTTTGCAGCATAATTAGAAGCAAGTTTATCCATTTATCCGTGAAGCACTGTGAACCGGCGTCGGTAATAACGGTCAAACCCCGGAATAATATTGTGACTATTTGAAACGAATGCGTATCGATGTAAAACAAAGTATAGAAGATGGAGAAAATGTATTTCAGCTCTATTCATTTGCACAACAACCACTGTCAAAACATTTGAAAACATCATTGACATTGTTTTTCAGATCTAGCCTTGTAAAAAATAAAGCCAAAGGAGCTTAAGGACACTAAAACGGACTTCCTCCGTGACGCTCCCGAACCTAAATGGACTAAAACAAAATATCATATCTTTTCCTTTCACCCTCTTGCGGGCTCGTTTTTGCCACGTTTCTGTTTATGATCAACTCTACTCATCCGCAGCGTATCGAACTCGGTCGGTGCCCAAAAGCAAGGCAAGTCAAACGGAGCGCCGGCCCGAAACGGCGAAAAACAAATACACGTCCGATGGTTGCTATCTGCAGCAGCCCCAGTTGGCATGTGCCGGATCCGACGTCCAATAAATCTGGGCCGAGAAATTTATGGAGATTTTATGCTCCACACATTCCCGCGCACGGCACGGTGGGCCTGACGGTCCACGCCACGCAGAAAGGATGCCCCGTTCGGGCGGGAGGCATCTTGCTATGGAAATTGGGCGAAGATGGTCACGAGCAGATCGATACTTCGGTAGGGCGTAAAAACCTTCTTTTTTATGAGATTGAGACTGTCACCAGCTGTCGCTTTCGTTTCGAGTCGTGCTTGGAAGTGACCCAGATTTCGGCACGACCTCGTAAAAAGGTCGTGCGCTAGTCGCAGTTGGACGGGAATCATAATTCGGTTATACAGTTGCCGTTAGCGCTAGTGGCCAAACCGGAAAACCGGTCGGAAAGCGAAAGTGTCCCGGCTGTCCGGGAGTGGTTTAGGGTGGAATGGACGTTTTTTTTTAAAAAAAAGCGACAAGTCGGGTTTTTTCACCTTTGCAAAAATGAAAAAGATTTTCCATTGTTGTCCTAATAGAGACTGATAAAAAAAAGAATAGTGCGATCTTTCCACTGCGTAAACATACACTTATGATATTTTTTTCATAATTATTGAATTGCTAGTTTTTGATAAATTACATATCGCAGAGATAGTTAATATGAATTATATATTTTGTCCGAATTTTACAAATCTATAACAATTTTTATTTATTTTATTTTTATCTTAAAAAAGTCCAAAATTGGCAAAGTTATTAAATTTTAAAAAGTAGCGGTCAAAATGACCACTCTCGGTACAAATAGGTGTAGCACAAAACCCGGTCTTTGTAGTGTTAAAGCTCATTCTAATTATGGTTTTGGATTTAATCTCCTCTAAAGATTCTTAACAAATTGCACACCTTTAGGCGTAAATTTACTCAGGAAATATCCCAGTGATGTGGATGAGGTGAATAATACACCTTAACCTGAGATTGTTACGATGTTGTGACACAATAACGGTCAAACCCCGGAATAATATTGTGACTATTTGAAACGAATGCGTATCGATGTAAAACAAAGTATAGAAGATGGAGAAAATGTATTTCAGCTCTATTCATTTGCACAACAACCACTGTCAAAACATTTGAAAACATCATTGACATTGTTTTTCAGATCTAGCCTTGTAAAAAATAAAGCCAAAGGAGCTTTAGGACACCAAAACGGACTTCCTCCGTGACGCTCCCGAACCTAAATGGACTAAAACAAAATATCATATCTTTTCCTTTCACCCTCTTGCGGGCTCGTTTTTGCCACGTTTCTGTTTATGATCAACTCTACTCATCCGCAGCGTATCGAACTCGGTCGGTGCCCAAAAGCAAGGCAAGTCAAACGGAGCGCCGGCCCGAAACGGCGAAAAACAAATACACGTCCGATGGTTTTTTTTTTCAATACTCACATTCCCGCGTCGGGTGGTTGCAGTGTGCTCGCATCGATACCGTTCTCCTGTATCCGATCGCCCGCCTCGGAGAGGCTTTTGGTGAGCTTACGTCCACCGCCGTTTAAGCCACCGTTCGTTTGGGCACCTTGGGAAACCATTTTTACCTAGAATATGGAATATCAAATTTACACTAATTTAAGTGCTATGCATAACATCTCAAGAAAAATGGCAATTTAAAATGGTCCTTGAAACAAGACTCAGAGGTGCGTTATTCCCTTTTGCGCCTTAAGGTATGCAATCCTTGAAATATCTAAATATTCGTATTGGCTGGAACGCTGGCTGCGGTGGTTTGGGCGACGGCTGCGGTGCGAACTGCGCCTGCATGATAGGCTGCACCTTCTGGATCTGCTGATGTGGAACGGAGTTCCGCTTGGCTAGGGCGTGTGCGTCGGGT
>KZ072701.1:81530-91735 GCA_002091845.1 Anopheles cracens | reverse complement strand
GCAAGAACTGGAACGTGGGCTCCATCGCGGCATGGCTGGCACGACGCGGCAGCACGATACTGTCGTACGCGTCGTACGGATAGGAGGCCGTCTCGTAGGACGTCCGCGAACCGTCCGTCGAGCGGTAGGAGGTCGCACTGTCCTGCGAGTGGTTCCGCGAGTGTGTCATGTGCGTGCCGTCCGAGTGACTCAACTGCGAGGGCGTTCGCGATGGTGGCGGTAGCTCGAAATGGGACCCTACGTGTGTGGCGGGCGGTGAGGTGATGGTGAAGGGTGATTTCGGGGGTTCTTCCGATTGCGTACGATGGAGCAGCTCATGATCGAAGCTCACGTTCGGGTTGCTGCGCGCGCGAATGCGTATGAAAGCATGAAGCCATGGAACGAGAATGAAGGTGAGCAAACGCACGAAGCATGATGCGAAGGAGGCAACTCGAAAGAAAACATTTTAAATGATTTTTTTTTTTCATCGTCCGGGACGGAGCTCTCGCTGGCGTCCTGGTAGTCGGGCCGGGGAGGCGGTGGCACACCGGCCTCCTTCCCTCTCGCGCGGCCCTCCTCGTCGCTCGCCGTCTGTCCGGTGGAGCTGCCACCGTCGGCATCGCCCCCAGCGCCGCCCGCTTTGCGTCGTTCCGCGTGCACCAGCTCGCCTTCGGATTGTGCCTTCTGGAGCTTCTTCTTCTTGACCGCACCGGGCGACGGGACGGGCGAGACGCGCGGCTTGAAGTCGATGAAGATCTCGCGCTCCTCGCCACCGCCGTGACCGTCGAGCTCCGGCTCGCTGTCGGACTCGCACGTCGAGCAGCTGCCCTCGGACGACGACGACTTCGTGTCGTCCTGCATGTCCAGCGGCTGGATGTTGGGCGGTGTCACCGGGCAGGAGGGCGGCGCCGCCTGGGTGGTGTAGTGCGCCGGGAGGATGGGTGGCTGTGGTTTCACCAGCGGCTGGAACGCTGGCTGCGGTGGTTTGGGCGACGGCTGCGGTGCGAACTGCGCCTGCATGATAGGCTGCACCTTCTGGATCTGCTGATGTGGAACGGAGTTCCGCTTGGCTAGGGCGTGTGCGTCGGGTGTGACGAATGCGTAGGACGCTCGGCGCTGCTGTTGCTGCTGCTGATGTATGCAACGCGCAATACATTTTTCATAGAAGCTGTTTCATAGAACCTTGTGTTGGAACTTGCGTGATGATTGATGTCTTGAACATTATATTTTTGTTAATTCTTCGTATCAATACTTTTTTAGTCCGACACTCACCTGGTCAGCGATATCCTCCATATCCAGCGCATCCGTATCCATCGAACTGCGCTGTTGATGCTGCAGGAGCAAATGCTTCCTCCTCGACGAAGGCGTCAGCTTGCCGTTGTCCGTGAGACTGTCGAGAGATGGTTCATGTATATCCCTCAGACCAACACCACCAGCCCGCTCAACTCACCTCGTCGTCATGATCGTAGCCTGCGACTCATTCCAGTTCCCATCGGACGTATCGCGCGTCACGTCGTTGGCCAGCGAGTCGGACGAAACGAAGGGCGACACCTCACGGCGCAGCCTTCCAGCGTCCTCCTTCTGCGGTGACGGTGGCGCCGAGAGATGGCGCGATCCCGTCCCGGCCCCAACCGATCGGGCTCTCGAAGACACCCGCTGGGCACCGTGCGGTGCGCCGTGCGATCGTCCATCCTCCCCAGCGTATTTCTTCCCCACGGTGGTATCGCGCTCGTCATCGTCCTGTTCGCAGCTCGTCGGCTGATCGAGACTGACGGACCGCTTCCGGAAGCTCTCCTTGCGCCGATCCGCCACCGGCGGTTCATCGTCCGGGACGGAGCTCTCGCTGGCGTCCTGGTAGTCGGGCCGGGGAGGCGGTGGCACACCGGCCTCCTTCCCTCTCTATGGCAACGCATGCCACCCGTCGCTTTAATTAAACTCGCATACACAACCCACTAACCATGAGTGAGCTTTCACGGCGCACGAGGTAGTGTGGACCGACATTCCTTATGACACAAATGGATACCGCACACAAACAAGCCCAACTGTGGCCGATCCCTAACACGAAGCTATGTCCGTAGTGCAATGCAGTTACAGTTCCAATGGGAGGAGAGAGTGAGCGAAGGGACAGCAACAACAACCCAATGAAATAAAAGCTAGTCGAGGTGATTTAATTTTATGTTACGCCAAACACGCCACAACAGCGCATCGCTGGCTACCCAAAACTACTGCATCGCATCATGTGAAGGGAGGGGGGATTTGAAAAACGAACCGTGGCTTCAGTTTTCCTCCATTTCGCTCGTTTTTCGGTGCGGTTTTTGTGTTATTTTCGCTCCATAAAGAATAAACGGTCTTTGTCGGGTCGGGAGCACTGCTCGGACACTGCAGCTTCAGCTTTCGGGAGCGCACTTTCCACGCTAACCAGCGTTTCGTTTCGTCTCCGTTGCAGCCACTGCCGCCACTACCCGTCACCGTCGCGGCGACCGCACTGCAGACGAATACCGTTTCCACGCCGAGCTCGGGTCATCCCCATCACCATCACCATCAGCAGCAGCCGAACGGGACGGCCGTGCAGCCGGCCGTGGCAGGGATTGGTATCGTAAAGCCGACGACCCCCTCGATCGCCGTCATCCCGTCGCCGAGCATGGAGCGTGAGGAGCGTGACCAGCAGCAGTGGCAGAAGTCGGCCACCCTGCGCCGGCCGTCGCGGCCACTGTCACCTTCGAAGCGGGCGGCACGTGCCGAACAGCAGCAGAAGCAGCAGAAGCTGCAGAAAATCGAACCGTTAATCCATCGGTGAGTACGGAAGCGGGATTTTCCATGCCGAATTGCGAATCGCTCGGTGTGAGCGGATAATCTCCTTCAATTTCATTGATTGTTTCGAGAAAAAGGATTTTTTCAAAGTATTTTTTACATATTTTCAAACGAATTAAAAACGCCATTTAAGTAATTAGTGATAGCTTGTTCTTGGTAGACTGACAATTTGCCATTTTTTTTTTTTTTAAATAAACGTAAGTAATTGAGCGAGAAAGTTGATCTCGAAACTTCAACCTACAATCAATGCAAAATTCAAGCCAAGGTTTTTATTTGGAAATGAGGAGCTACAGCTCCGTACTCCCGTGATGACAGGCGCATACACAATCAAGGAACGCGAGTAGCGTTAATTGAATTCGATATTCTAAATAGCAGATTCATTTTCGTGCTGTGCACGATCACAATGCAATGATCACTATGGCAACGCATGCCACCCGTCGCTTTAATTAAACTCGCATACACAACCCACTAACCATGAGTGAGCTTTCACGGCGCACGAGGTAGTGTGGACCGACATTCCTTATGACACAAACGATCATGACGACGAGGTGAGTTGAGCGGGCTGGTGGTGTTGGTCTGAGGGATTTACATAAACCATCTCTCGACAGTCTCACGGACAACGGCAAGCTGACGCCTTCGTCGAGGAGGAAGCATTTGCTCCTGCAGCATCAACAGCGCAGTTCGATGGATACGGATGCGTTGGATATGGAGGATATCGCTGACCAGGTGAGTGTTGGACTAAAAAAGTATTTATACGAAGAATTAACAAAAATATAATGTTTAAGACATCAATCATCACGCAAGTTCCAACACAAGGTTCTATGAAACAGCTTCTATGAAAAATGTATTGCGCGTTGCATACATTTAGGCGTAATTTGCCATATCAGCGTCAAACATACTTAAGCGCTAATAACAAGTTTGTATGCGTTTCACGGTGATTTTTATGAAGTTGACGCTTAGTTAAAATGGGTGGCCAAGTAAAGACATTTATAACGTAATGTAATATTTTTCACCAACTTGTTCCTTCAAGTTCGCTTAAAGTTTGTTGATGAATCGAATCCACGAATAAGTTTATTTACCTTCAAATAATGTTGTTTTCCCTCATTTCTTACTAGTAAATAATATGTTTCATCCCTCAACTTTCTCTCTCTCTCTAAGAAAAAAAAACTCGCTTCACTCTAGCCTGAGACAGAAGCTCGACAAACCGCTGGTGCTATTATTCGCACCTATCGGTTGGAAATTTGAGCCCATGAAAAAGTATAAACTTTCCAGCGAGTGGAGGCTTTTTTTCCTCTTATTTCGTTTTCAAAATCGTTTGCCTTTTCTGAGCAAAGAGCATTGAAATGGAACACTGGCTGGTGTGTTGTGACATTGCAAAACACAAAAACAAATTCCCGAACAAAGTCTCATTTTGCTCTGTCTTGTGGTTCTTTCGTTATCAAACCCTATCAGATAATGTTTCCGAAAGCTTTGTGATGCGAATCAGCAATTTGGAACTGGAGGCAAAAAATATCATCCGCTTCTTTAATTAATTACGGCTACCTGTCCGGTTATTCGATGCCTTTTGAAAGCCCTGAATTCTCAATAGAAAGTGAGATGAGGTATCGACATCAATCGACAACAGAATGTTTTTTTTTTAAAAAAACATCTTATCTTATCTTATCATATTATTGCTCCATGCAGTTCCTCGGATGTTGGTGGAAAAATCGATCCAAGCCCAACATCATCGATACCACCCGGAAGTGGTAGCCCTGCAACACCGCTGCAGCCACTGTCATCGGCCACGAAACTATCCCACCATCATCCAATCCAAGCTGCCACCCCAATCGCTGCTCGGTTCACCAAAGGCTCCCCCGGAAACGGAGTCGATCTGCTCAAAGATCATCCCGTACTGTGTCAAGAGCCAGCATCCGGCAGTGGCGGTGTTGGTGGCGGTGTTGGTGGTGGTGCCGTATCCGAGGGCAGCACCACCGAAGACTACGTCACGTGCACCGACAACTCGAAGCGGGGCGCTTCGGGAGCTAAAGGTACATACAAAACGATCCACGCCACTAGACCGACCAAGCAAGTAACAGGTTCGAAATGTCCGATTCTTACACACTCGCACGCACTGTTCACTGTTTTCCTCCCCCCCGAAGTGTTCATTGTTCAATGTTCGTTCCATGTCCCGTATCATTTCCCGCTGTCTCCAGCATCCTTGTGTTGTTTGTAATTGTTGCGTTGTGCCGAAGTTTTTTTGCCGAAGCGTTCAGCAACTTTAATCACACGACCATCCCGAACTGACCATTCTGTTTGTTTTGAGTGTCACTCGATCGGTCGAGCTTTGCATTCATTTATCAATTATTGTTTTTCCACGAAGTGTGAATTTGAGACACAAGAGACTTTGCGCACACAGACAACATGCGGTTAATTAATGCTTCGCTAATGTAAATTCACCTCACGCTTCATTATGGCTCACCCATTGAGCACGTTACTATTATGGCATAGCTTTATTCGATTTTCCCGTTCGCTTTATGTTACGTGTGGCCTAGAATGGCCGCTGGTTGTGAAAATAAATGAAAGTTAATTATTTCAACATTGATCCTAGACACTGACACCGTATGGTGGCTGGCACGAGTTAATGCTATTAATTATTGGAAATGGGAAATTGATGGCTGCGAGCGAAACGTGGCCCAGTATTGGTTCTTCTTTCTTAGATTTCTATATATAAACGTACTTAAACGGAATATGCTCGGGATATGGTGAACCCGGCATAGTGGAGTTGCCCTGCGATCTCACATGTTAGTGCATGAACTACGTCAATAACAATTTGTCGGCTGTGCACGTTCCCAGGAACTAATCATCTGCTCATTAGGTACAAACACCTATAATTAGCCTATTTGCCACTCGAAAAACATATCTAGTCTATTTTAGTATTTGCGCCGTAAGGTATGCAACACCCTGGACAATTAGGATATTTGGAAAGGCAATAGCTGGGCGCACTAGCATCCGGATGAGAATTGCTCCCTACTTTCAGTCAATTAATAGTCTGCGCCTGAAAGTATGCAATCTGAAATCTGTTCCCTTATCAATCTTGGGTTTACTTTACTGCGCGGTTTCATCTAACATCATAAAAAAAAGGCGATCTCCACTGAGTCGCTCCGTTCCGTATCGCCTGGTTCGGACTCGGTGTTCTATAGCGAGGCTGACGCACTGTCCCACTGCGAGCAGCAGGTAGAAGCACCCATTTCAAACATAACTGCTCCTAACTAAACGCTCCTACTATCTCCATACTCATCACACCATTTCGTAGGTTCATTGTTCGCACTGCGGCAAGGAAGTCGAAGTGGCCGCGCACCCCGGCGAGTCGGAGGATTCGATACTCACGCTCGACTCGACGGACAACGATCGGCCGGACATCGTCCAGCCACCGGAGGGGTTCGCTGATTCGCCCGACTGCACCAAAGCAGCCACCACACAGGACGGTTCGTCGTTCGAGAGCGCCTCGTCCATCTACAGTCTCGCCCGGGTCGATGCCGTGTGCGAGGAGACGCCACCGATCGAGGAGAAGTCGGTCACCCCGCAGATCCCACCGCCCCCGTTACCGAAGCCCTCGCCAACGCACTCCGTCAGCAGCAGTTCGAGCGATAGTTTCAGCGTCAGCAAGAAGAGCTCACCTTCCCGGCCGGCGCTACCGAAAACGATCGCCGGCAAGGTGAAGCAACCGCCGAAACCACCGTCCCTGTCGGACGATGAGCGCAGCGAGAAGCGCTACTCCTCGTCGCACGACGAGCAGGACACGGCCACACCGAAGGTGCCGTACACGGCCGCTGCTACCGGAACGATCGCTCGAAGCGCTCGGCGGGGTCGCGACTGGAACGAGGAGGAGCGGCGCAGGAAAAAGAGCACGTTCAAGCTGGAGTTTGACAAGGACTCGATCAAGACGTACACGACACCGATGCTCCGGCAGCCGAGTCCGGGCTTTAAGAAGCTGTCGCCGGAGGATAAGAGTGCGCTCAACGTGCTGGACGGGGCAAGCCCGAGCAGCAAGCAGAAGCGATTCCGACCGAAGACACGCAAGTCCCCGCGGGCGCGTAGTGCTGTGACCGAGGAGACAACCACGGTGGGAACGATTGGAGCCGGTGGGACATTGCCACGGCGGAGCAAGACACCGCTGGTACGATCGCCGGAGAAACCCACCACAACGACGACGACCGCTGTCGTTTTGGCGACTCCTCAGCCAACGATTGTAGCCCCGACGACGAAACTCAGCCCGTCGCAGTACTACTCGCAGATCCGAAGTCCGCCCTCTGGTGGATCACCGCGGAAGCAGAAGATCTCACCGGAGAAACGACTGCAGGCGATCTCCACTGAGTCGCTCCGTTCCGTATCGCCTGGTTCGGACTCGGTGTTCTATAGCGAGGCTGACGCACTGTCCCATTGCGAGCAACAGGTAGAAGCACCCATTTCAAACATAACTGCTCCTAACTAAACGCTCCTACTATCTCCATACTCATCACACCATTTCGCAGGTTCATTGTTCGCACTGCGGCAAGGAAGTCGAAGTGGCCGCGCACCCCGGCGAGTCGGAGGATTCGATACTCACGCTCGACTCGACGGACAACGATCGGCCGGACATCGTCCAGCCACCGGAGGGGTTCGCTGATTCGCCCGACTGCACCAAAACGCCCCACCACACGCGCCTCTACAAGAAGATGGACAAGCGGTTTCGCTCCGAAGATCGGCACGTCGATCGGCGACACTTCAAGAGCCGGCAGGAGTACCGGGCCAAGGTAAGCGGTTAGTGCTCCCTAACTCTGCTGTTGTCGTGTGTCTCTAGTGAGGTGTTTAGATCTCGAGTGTTCTGTGCCGGTGGTGGTTGCGGTTGGTGCTAAGTCAGATGTTCGCTTTCCCTCCCAACAGAGCGAGGAGCGCGGCAAGGAGGAGACCGAACAGAATAACTTACGTCCGGCTGGATCGTCACCCTGCGTAGCGCCGGGTTCGCAAGCGTACATCGATACCACGTCCGAACCGGAGCAGGGAGTCTATCACGGTAACTATAAGGCCGGTCTGTGGATTTGTATAGCCGATCGGGACGTGTGGCGACGGCACGAGCTGCCGGACGGTAGCTTCGACCGTCCGAAGGATTCGACGCTCGAGCGGCGTGGGTCGACCGACTCCGAGCGGGACTTTCGGAAGAAGTATCAAGCGATCACGCATCGGCTGGTGCACCGGAAGTCGTGCGTCGAGATGTACCGACGGCAGAATAGTAACAGTTTCGGTAGGTTCCAGTCGAAACACTTCACCAATAATAAACATATAAGCACTGTTGTGATCTCTTCTCTTCTACAGACACCGATAAGACGGTGGTCGTGTGCAGGAAGTCCGGCGAGTTCGGCTTTCGCATACACGGCTCGAAGCCGGTCGTCGTGTCCGCGATCGAGCCGGACACGCCGGCCGAAACTTCCGGCCTAGAGGTAGGTGATATTGTACTGTCGGTCAACGGTATCTCGGTGATCGACAAGAGTCACTCGGAGGTTGTGAAAATTGCCCACGCTGGCAGCGATACGCTGGAGTTGGAGGTAAGACGATCTTCTGGCTCACCTTCCACAAGAGTATGTCTGTACAAGCAACCTGTCACATTCTTGCAGGTGGCACGTACGATTGGAGTTCTGTCTCCACTGGACGACGGCACCTCGCATCCCTCGATCTACACCGGGTTCCTATGGCGGTACTGTTCCAGCGGTGGCAAATGGGTCCGACGGTGGTTCTCACTGCGGCCGGACCATTGCCTTTACTACTACCGATCGGATGCGGTAAGATCTTTCGCTTAGGGGGAACTTCTTTAGGGACTAACGACGCACGATGTTGAAACTGCAGGATAATCAACCGATCGGGGCGATCATGCTGACGAATCACACAATCGAGCGCATCCCGCTCGAACCGGTGACACGTCCGCACAGCTTCGCCATCGACACCGAGGAAGGCACGAAGGTGCAGCTGGCGGCAGACACAGAGGAAGCGGCTAGCCGATGGATCGCCATCATCAGCCACGCTGCTCAGCAGTGCGATCCGTGGCTTGAGAATAGGTACGAGCCCTACTGTCCCACCAGTGTTACATGTACTTCTAATGAAACGCATTCCGTTGTGGATGTAGTGCTCGAAACTTACGACTTCCAGCGACGAATATCGGCAAGCCGGACTGTAGTGGACCCCTGACCAAGCTGGGCAGCAAGTGGCGTTCGTGGACCAAGCGGTACTGCGTGCTGAAGGATGCGGTACTCTACTTCTACCACGACGGCACGAGCAAGAGTGCATTTGGTGAGTGTGTACATTGCAATTACCTGCTGTTGCGTATAGCAATGCACTTATTGGTCTTACAATTTTTCGCCCACTCTGGAATAGGAATGGCCTGTTTGCAAGGGTACCGTGTGCAGCCTTCGTCAGCCGGTGGCAAGAAGTACGCCTTTGAAATCGTACCACCGGAGCTGAGTCTCAGACATTACTACTTCCACACGGAAACGGAGATGGACAAGAAGCGGTAAGTGATGCGGAGCGTGTTGGTACAATTTCAACCGACTCTAAGATATTTAAAGAGCTTTTCACCATCCTCCAATGGCATTTTCTATAATAGAGCACCATTGGAAATGTAGTTCCAGAAAGTGTGCATTCCATCCAAAAACAGGTTGCAATCTTCTGCATACTTTGTGCATGTTTATTGCTTCCAATCACTCAACTTGAATACGAGCAGCGTGTTTGTTGAACGCTCCAAACACATCCCAAGAATCACCATAAATTCTTCTGTACAACTTCTGTCAATAAATCCTGTTCCGCGTGAATAAATTTGCGTGCGGACGATATTTCACGCCACCGTTTCGCACCAACAAATCATTCGCTTCCTCCGGACAGGCGTTGAAAAACTAAAAACCCCCGCACATGAAACATTCCTCTTCCTGCAAACGCACCATGCAACCGTGCATCGAAGCGAACGTTGTCCATTCTTCGTTTTGATTGAAAATATTGCAACATTCTTCCTGCACTGTCCGTGCCGCATGCAAAGCGCGTCCATTCATCGCAATAAAGCCATCAATTGGAAATTTTATTTTCTTCTTCCTGTCTCCCACTCTGTTTCGTCTCTTTCTGGTGGTGATCCGTGTTTTTTTTTTGCACGCCTCCCCCATCGCTTCCGGTACGTGTCACGGTATATTTTTCCATTATCCATTCGCCCGGAAACCCGGCTGCCCGATCCATGGTAATTCGTTCGTTCTGGCCCGATCGGGACGGACATAAACACCAGCTGGGTAGCCGCCCTGGAATACTCGATAGACCGGTGGATGAGGGCCGGCTGAAATAACCTGAAACGCTACGAGCAGCTCGTATAGTACACCGCATTTGGCCTTACGTTTCGCCAATCTCCGGTCGCCAGCCATCCCTTC
>KZ072701.1:62608-81520 GCA_002091845.1 Anopheles cracens | reverse complement strand
CAGATTCAGAATGCCGCAGAGGCAGCATAAACAAAAGCGCCAGCCCTGTAACAGTCCGTACGGAGGGCATAAAACAACAAACTTCACATGCAGCGGCACCAGCGGCAGCAACATCGCAAATCCGGGCACCATCGTAAAATAGCGCTGCGTCCGTGATTGCGGTGTTGCCTACCTTTCGGGCGCACGGCGCCTCTTCAACCGATCGCTTCTTCCCGCCCTCAAATGGAGGCGAACAATTTGTGCATGCGAGCTGGACACACACCAGCGAATCGCCTTCGGGCACGCTTCAATTACGAACACGGTGCAGGCGGGCAGCAACACCAACAAACCACGCCGGGAATGGCAAACAAATCGACCACAGTGGCCGGGCGCAGCACACGAGAAAAACACCCACCCAAGGTAAGAGCCTCTCCGGTGCCCATTTTGTGTCGTGAATTTCACTCCGTCCCGGCTGCACACGTCACCGCTTTGCTGACCTTTTGTTATTGACGTTACGTATACAATTTATGCTCCCGTGCCCGGTAAACACTTGCACACACACACACACCACCATCACTTTGGCTTCGCCGCGCAGACGGAAGTGTTAAACGTTACGTAGCAAAAAAGCGCCTCTTTTGTGCTGGAGGGAAATCATTTTATCCCGCCATTGCAGCGCACCGCGCGGGTTGGGATGAGAAGTGGCTTGGAAAAAGTTGCTCCTGTGAAGCGGTTCCGCTGGAAGCGTTGCCTCTGCGATAGACGAGAGTGGAGCGACTGGGGGAGGAAATTGATGAAAATCTTACCGCTCCGCTGTTGCCAGGCGCCGCCAAGTTGTTTTGTTTGCCATGCGGTGGCGCAGATGTTTGCACGGAGGCAGCGAAGCGTCAATTTGACAGCTGATAAGGATTTTTGGGGGGGGGCGCTCACGAAACAAAGACACAAACTTTTCGCCCGGGGAAGAGCGATCGCAGCCGTACACTCACTTGAACACACCCGCTCACGCTAAATTCATCCGGAATCCAGGTGGCAAACGCAAGGTGCGAAACTCGTAAGGAACAGGTGGTAGCTGACGTAGCGTTTTATTTGACTTGGAGCGTACATATTACTCTGCAAAGTATTAATAGCGGGCGTTGTAGATTCGATAGCGCATCCCAGCTGACAGAAGTGACAGCTACCATGCTAATGGTGGAATAATAAAGTGATTTAGCTTGCCGAATGCACACGTTTAGGATGGGGTCTGACAGAAGTGACAGCTACCATGCTAATGGTGGAATAATAAAGTGATTTAGCTTGCCGAATGCACACGTTTAGGATGGGGAAATAATTCCGCGCCTAAAATTATGCAATCGGTCTTTCACATTGTCATGGTGGGAAGCGCGTAGCTAAGCGTCACATTGATGGCATACGTATGAGGAAGGTATGATAGATGTATTTAGTCAGTAAAATCAACTTCGAGAACAACTGAACATGATAGCTTTAAGGGATTAGTCAGCATGCACACATTTGAACGACGATCGAGCGCTGATGCGAAGCGTCTTATTGGAGTACACTTATAAACCACACTAGAGCAGGAAGCATTCCTGGTAAGAAAGCTAATCGTACGAAAATGGAACTAGCACCGGGGGAGAATGGAGCAAACGTAGTAACAAATTGTGAAACTATGAATATCATCGAAAAATTGTCAGTCTAGCGTTGGGCGTTGCCACGGCCGAGCTGGAAGCTGTCAGTTGAAACAACTTGATCCAGCGCCAAATCCCTGCAATGGGTGCATCTGTTTGTGCTGCTCTATTGAAGTGGAAACTTTGCCAACAAAAAGAGACAAAAGCTTCTGCCGGACCGCTGGCGCTGGTGTTCCCATTCCCCGCACGGGATGGAATTAGATAGGATAGAAAGGCTTACCGAGGAGTACGTTTAATGTCACAGCTAATCGTTGTTCCGATATTATTAGTGAATAGGTAACAGAAAAAAAATCCCCTAGCGTGGACCCAACTGGTGGATGGTTCAAAGTGAACCCAGTTCGAAATGCAAATAGTCAACCAAAAACCCCTTCCTCCTAAAGGACGAGATTAATGTTAGAGCTTTAAAAGTTTATCTTATACTTCGTCGTCCGGAAAGGCCGACGCTCGACTTGGAACCACTCCAGCACGGGCTGTTTTCGGCAGATGTGGTCGTACCGGACAGTCGCAGTAGAAAGCCAGCCAGTAGGAACAGATCGAAATCGAGTAGAGTAAACCATATCAAGTATATTTGTCGGTAGTAGGCAGTACTCCACAACACTAACCATCGAGAATAGCACAGAAACAAAAACTATTATCGGAGTGAGACGGAAAGGGCAGAGACTATTTTGTGGTTCAGTCGATTTTTTCTGTTGTGTTATTGGTTTTTGAGCCGGAGTTGAGCGATAGTTTATAGGCGCGAATGCGTGGCGGGCGCAAGGTTGGTTTAGATAAACGCGTAGATAAATTCGTATAAAATAAATAAAAAAAGAAACTTAAACTATACGAGTATTGTGCTGCGCGACGATCGATGTGCGGATAAGGGTTGGTTTTTGCTTTAATTAAAAGAAGAAAAAAAGTTTATACGAGTGTGAGTGCTCCAACTGGACGTGAGTAATCACCGAGGAGATTGATGGTTGAAATGTAATTCAAATCGTTATTTTAAGACTTTAATTGAACGCGTTGGCTACCAGCATATATTGTTGCTTCCTTTATGCAAAGGGAACCTACTTGTTATGATATCGCAGCCACAAAGCGAAAAATAAACCCCAAAGAACACAAACACATACACATGGAACAAAGCAAGAAACAAACTAAACTTTATCTTAAGGACGAGTGAAACGAACCAGTATCATGCAAAAACTCGGGTGGTTTAGAGCGAAAAAATGCAACACAATACAAGTGCTTTCGTCAATGAGACTAGGACGAGGAGGATGGAAGTGGTTTTGGGTATGAAACGAGACAAAACCCTGATGGATAGTTTTACTTTACCGTCTTTTTTATTTAGTTTACCAATCGTGTTGTTGAATTTGATTGATTTGTTTATTTTTTTTGTTTTTGTTATGTTATGTGTTAGGTTTATTTGAATATTTTTTATATTTCAACCAAAACTCAAATCAAATGCACTATGCACTTTTCACAACCGATAAGAGGATTTAAATAATTTTATATTAAGCATAATTAGTGGTTCAATTCTATGTTTTTCACCATGTAAGCATTGGCTCTTGAAACAGTTTTGAAGCTTTTGTGTTTTTTAACTTAGCAAAAGTTTCATCAATATCTCCACACTATCGTTGTTCATGTCCAAACTAACAAATATCAAATAGAAGGAACCAATTTTTCGGATCAATCATCCAGGAAACCGATTCTTAATGGATAGTGACAATAACAATCCTTTCACGAAGAGCCCTTTCCACTTCTCAACTTCCTCGCGATTTGCTCTCCTTGAGATGCATTGTGAGGAGAGGTGAAACCAATTGCCACACACCTAACCCGACTTCGAACTTAACCTAACCCGATGGTTTCGTTGTCCATCCTACTGCATGAGACACACACAGCACACCAACATCAACTACAAAACACCATCGTCCGATAACTGCACAGGCACCTCCAGAAACATGATAGCTTTGTCAAACCGAAACGGAGAAAAACCCCACACCAACCACACCGAGCTGTTGGTGGCGCTGGCGAGAAGTTTAATAAAGAAACATATTTAAACACAAAACGGAACGTTTTATAATAAAAACGCTTAAGACGACATGAACGGGCGGAACGGAAAAGATACGCGGTGGACAAAGCGACATGCGTTTAAGAAGCATTAGCGAGTAGATTAGTTCAGAACCAAATTTTGCGCCTAGCGAAAAAATGCAACACAATACAAGTGCTTTCGTCAATGAGACTAGGACGAGGAGGATGGAAGTGGTTTTGGGTATGAAAACGAGACAAAACCCTGATGGATAGTTTTACTTTACCGTCTTTTTTATTTAGTTTACCAATCGTGTTGTTGAATTTGATTGATTTGTTTATTTTTTTTGTTTTTGTTATGTTATGTGTTAGGTTTATTTGAATATTTTTTATATTTCCGAAACCGGGCACTCCCGCATCCTTGAGATGCAATTCCTTAACCTTCACCTCGATCGCCCACACGCTGTGAGGTCAGTTGCCCTTCTGGCTGACTGCAAAAACGCACACACACACACTGGCTCACGTCCAAAGCGCATAAATCATTTCGCATCTTCCGTCCATCCTGACCCTGCTGCACATTCCATCACGGCTTCAGAGCGCTGCGGGCGAGAACCAGTGCGAGAGAGAGAGAGAGAGAACGTTGGTAGGTTTAAGAGAGTTTGATGATGAGCGCTGAAAATTGCGGAAGAATTATGCTCGAAGCACTGCCACAAACAAACAACTATCTACCAGCAGAGAAGAAAAACGAGCAGTAAAAACGAAGACAAAAGGTGCGGTGTGTCGCGAGAAGTGTTAGCTTTGAATTCTGTATAAGTGTTTAGAGGAACCAATAGAAGAAACATGTAACACTGCGTCTAGCCCTTGCAGAGGGAACACTTGTTGGTAACGTTCGTATTGTGGAACGTCATGCTTAGAGCGAATAGAGAGCGAGCGTGAGAGATCGTTTCGGAAGCCATTTTTCAACGGAAAGCCAAAAACAAAACAAAGCAAATTATATATACCTATACACACACATTCGATCAAAGCATATTCATCCTTCCCCGACATACACACATACAGCCATTCATCCAACCAAAACTCAAAAGTGCTAATCGCTACACAACTGTGCTACTGAATATGAAAAAAAAACAAAACGAATACACCACATCGTAGACCAAAAACCAATTCCCTCACCGAATGTTAGAAACGCCGACTGAAGCGGCGACCACCAGCACACCATTAGCGAGATATGGGAGTGCGATTAAACAGAAGTAAAAAAAAATGGAACCGCTCAGATTACCGATCAGCTTAGCGTCAAGTCATGGCGGTCAGTAAGAGCGGAACGGAGAAATGGAAATAGATTGTAAAACTTACAGTATGACGACCTACTTTATCAGCGAATAAAATGGAAATCCTAATCGGAATGAATACAGAAATGGATGAAACTATTTTTTTCTAATATCACACGCCTGTTAGTATGCAATTGTTTGCTTTATTCTGGTATTTATCCCTTGAACCCCTGAAAGTATGCATAGTAGTGCTTGATCGCTGCAATAACTGCAATAATAAGTTTTTCATGTGTTTCATGTTTCTCAGTGGCTCATAACTCGATAATTTAAAATTTAAAAAAAGTTTATACGAGTGTGAGTGCTCCAACTGGACGTGAGTAATCACCGAGGAGATTGATGGTTGAAATGTAATTCAAAGTTTTATTTGAATCTTCCAACTTATTTGGATGTTTTGGAGAGCGGAAAGATACACTAAAGTGAGGCTCACTTTGTCGAGCTTGTTGGTAGGAGATTTCTGCTCGTCACATTGTCGAACGTTGGTAGGTTTAAGAGAGTTTGATGATGAGCGCTGAAAATTGCGGAAGAATTATGCTCGAAGCACTGCCACAAACAAACAACTATCTACCAGCAGAGAAGAAAAACGAGCAGTAAAAACGAAGACAAAAGGTGCGGTGTGTCGCGAGAAGTGTTAGCTTTGAATTCTGTATAAGTGTTTAGAGGAACCAATAGAAGAAACATGTAACACTGCGTCTAGCCCTTGCAGAGGGAACACTTGTTGGTAACGTTCGTATTGTGGAACGTCATGCTTAGAGCGAATAGAGAGCGAGCGTGAGAGATCGTTTCGGAAGCCATTTTTCAACGGAAAGCCAAAAACAAAACAAAGCAAATTATATATACCTATACACACACATTCGATCAAAGCATATTCATCCTTCCCCGACATACACACATACAGCCATTCATCCAACCAAAACTCAAAAGTGCTAATCGCTACACAACTGTGCTACTGAATATGAAAAAAAAATTCGCTTCTGCTCAGCCTCACATTCAACCACTCTTCAGCCCTTCCGCGAAACGATCGCCACTACATCTGGTAGGCACATTGAACACATCACGCACGACGAAGCCTCGGTGGCACTGCGCATTATTTATCTACCATCTCGTTTATCGCAACATTTAGTGCGGCTGTAAAACGTCCCGGGCAGCCGCCCTCGAGCATGGCTACAACTTGATTTCCCGATTGTTAGGAGCTTCACAGACAAAGATAAATAAATAACTCAAAAATAAGAATTCAATGTGGGGCTTGTTGGCCTTTTTTAACACTTACGGTCAAATGAACCGAATACTCCTTTGGTGCAAATCATGGTGTCAATTGACACCTAGAAGGCTATTTTCCATGAATTCCATGAAATAGCATATAAGAACAGTAGTCCAGAACCTAAGAAAAAAAAAATAAAAAAATCCGATCAAAATTGTGGAAATGGCATCACTTTGAATATCCGCTCCCGCTGTCTTTTCATAGAGAAAGTCACGTGTCAATTGCAGAAGCTATGGAAAATCGTGTAGACCGAATAAAAAGTGTTTTTCTGTATAAATAATACAAAGCATTATCAATTATGACTTGAAAAAACATAACGCACAATAAAAACGTCATTTGAATGCCGAATGTCACGAATTATAAGCAGAAAACATGAATTTTCGAATTTTCTTCTTCTTCTTCTTTTTTTTGAGATATAAAGTGAAGCCTTTCGTACATATTTGATCGGAAAAGTCTGAAATTTTTATTGTAGGTCAGGGACCACTGGCCCTATATGCCATTTCATGGAATTCGGGCTCCAAAAATTTTTAAGTATAGTTTACAAGGTTTTAAAAATTTTGACGTTGGCGGATTTTTACTTGAGGGAAGCTGGGGAGCAAACGGGAGAGAGTAGGGTCACAAACTCGGATTCTACGTTCAACAATTGCCAAAAATAGCCTTCAAGGTGTCAATTGACACCATGATTTGCACGAAATGAGTCAAGTTGTATCTCAGAAATTTACGGATTTTAATTTTTTTGAAAATCCTTAAAAAAAACTTTGCTAAAATAAAAGACTTTGGGTGAAAATCGTTTGTCGATATCTCTATCCGTTCTCGAGTTATCGAAGCTCAAAGATGCAAAAGTGTCAATTGACACCCGATTTGTCCGTTAGTGTTAAGTACTATAAATGTGCATATTGATCGCTTCTGCTCAGCCTCACATTCAACCACTCTTCAGCCTCCACGGTAGCCGCCGGCACGATGCGTTCGTGATTGACACATAAATATGACTTCTCATGGTTATGGGACCGGGAAATGGGACGTTAAACGTTGAAAGAACAAGTAGAGTAATCAACAGACGCATGAAAGACAACGGTTGAATGTGTCTTGTAAATGAAATCTTGATCTTGTTCAATGCACTGAATCGACGTATGTGGAAGATGTATCTATTTTTGCATAAATTTCATGTTCTATTGGACTATTGTCTTCATCTATGGATGAAGGAACACAATAAACTTGGAACAAAATGTTTGATAGTACAAAAACACTACAAACCATCTTGGATCATTCGTGTTAGGAGCTTCACAGACAAAGATAAATAAATAACTCAAAAATAAGAATTCAATGTGGGGCTTGTTGGCCTTTTTTAACACTTACGGTCAAATGAACCGAATACTCCTTTGGTGCAAATCATGGTGTCAATTGACACCTAGAAGGCTATTTTCCATGAATTCCATGAAATAGCATATAAGAACAGTAGTCCAGAACCTAAGAAAAAAAAAATAAAAAAATCCGATCAAAATTGTGGAAATGGCATCACTTTGAATATCCGCTCCCGCTGTCTTTTCATAGAGAAAGTCACGTGTCAATTGCAGAAGCTATGGAAAATCGTGTAGACCGAATAAAAAGTGTTTTTCTGTATAAATAATACAAAGCATTATCAATTATGACTTGAAAAAACATAACGCACAATAAAAACGTCATTTGAATGCCGAATGTCACGAATTATAAGCAGAAAACATGAATTTTCGAATTTTCTTCTTCTTCTTCTTTTTTTTGAGATATAAAGTGAAGCCTTTCGTACATATTTGATCGGAAAAGTCTGAAATTTTTATTGTAGGTCAGGGACCACTGGCCCTATATGCCATTTCATGGAATTCGGGCTCCAAAAATTTTTAAGTATAGTTTACAAGGTTTTAAAAATTTTGACGTTGGCGGATTTTTACTTGAGGGAAGCTGGGGAGCAAACGGGAGAGAGTAGGGTCACAAACTCGGATTCTACGTTCAACAATTGCCAAAAATAGCCTTCAAGGTGTCAATTGACACCATGATTTGCACGAAATGAGTAAAAAAAGAACATTCCTCCGTTTGGCTTACGTCCGTAGCTATTGAAGCGGGTGAACAGGTTATTGGAGCAATAAAGTAAGTGCTTTCCAACGGGCGCGCACGGCAAGGCTTATTAGACCTGCAAACGACCCCGGCAAGTGCCCGAACCCACCGGGCCCGATACGATAAAGTAAAGATTATGCAAATGCTCGAAACGCCGATGGTTTCGATCCCGATCGCGGTTGGTCATCGAACCTGCTCCGAAACCTACGCACCAATCGCTCCGGGATCGATGTCTGCCTGCCGAGGCGCGTCAGATGAGATCATTCAACAGTAGCACCCGCGGCCCCCATGGCCAACCGTAACCCGTTCAACGCCCGTTACGGTGCTCGAAATGGACACTTTGCGAGCATCGCGGCCCGGACCGCCCGGGCTATCCGGTTGCGCACCGGAAATGGACGCACACGAGCGCATCTCGTAACACAATCCGCGGATGGGAGTGACATGGAAATATTATTTACATGACGTCCGGTAGCTGTGTGCCCACGGTAGCCGCCGGCACGATGCGTTCGTGATTGACACATAAATATGACTTCTCATGGTTATGGGACCGGGAAATGGGACTACACACGCGCACGTCGATCCTTGAAGCCTTATCTTACAGGAGGCAGGAGCTTCCCCGGGGTTGGCCAGGGCAGGGAGCTGTAATCGAATCGGACTGTCGGATCGAAGGTGGGAGGACAAGCGCAAAACCCGTTTCATCTTTCCAGCCCACGACGACGACGGCGACGGTAGCGGAGAAATTAATCCCTTCCAAGCATGCATATATTTAATTTCTTCGATTTCCAAAGCCTGCTCTATTGATCGCTTCTGCTCAGCCTCACATTCAACCACTCTTCAGCCCTTCCGCGAAACGATCGCCACTACATCTGGTAGGCACATTGAACACATCACGCACGACGAAGCCTCGGTGGCACTGCGCATTATTTATCTACCATCTCGTTTATCGCAACATTTAGTGCGGCTGTAAAACGTCCCGGGCAGCCGCCCTCGAGCATGGCTACAACTTGATTTCCCGATTCCTAACCCGCGCGGACATTTGAACCTCCCCGGCAGGGGACTCTCTCGTGCGTGTCCGATGCGCGGGTGCAACTGATGCCACATATGGTCCTGGTCGCTTCTGGAAGAGCGCTCGCACAGAAGCTCGGAAGGAGATGGTACATGGTACCAGCCAAAAACTGACCAGGGTTCGTTTCGTTTCTGGTGGATGCTGTGATGTAACATGTTCAGCGTTTTTTCGAGTTGTATTTTCTAAGATGAAATTCTGCAACGTCACACAAGTCTTCCCCCGCGCCCAGACAGAGATGCACCCCCGTGGAGTGGAAGAAAGTGTCTGTCTACACTTTCGGACCTACCGACTGGCCCTATCCTCCGGTCAAACCCTCTGCTGGTGTCTTCTTTCCGTCCCTCTAATTCTCAATACTCCGTTCTTTTCCATTCGCCGGCTCCGGTACGGGCCCGGCTGGAAGGTCTCGCAGCGGGGCATGATTAGTTTGTTGTTTGAAAAGGACCTAATGGCTAATGGATGTTTCCGCAGGTAGCACTAAAAGCCCTAAAAGTGAGAACTCCGGACAGGTTCCCGGCCCTTGGTAGCACGAAACGGGACGGGTCCTTACTCCGGTGGAGTGTGAATTGGAAGAATTAGATACAACAAAAAAGCGCTACGACTCCTTTTACGACTTTCTCAGGCGAAGGAGACTTTCGCCCTTACGAGCACGGTGCCGGTAGCATCCAGATGAGGTCCATGATGAGGGCAATGAGCGTGCCTTTTTATCGTTTTATCTCCGGCGAACCGGGAATGCCTTAAGGCAATTGGTAGATTATCGGACCAACAATGCACGGCACAGAAGGACATCATTGAAGAATGACCGTGACTTTATGGGATTGTCATATTTTTCATAATTCTTCAAATGATTTGGTGGTTATGGTTGCGGCAACGCGATGAAAGGATGCGGAATGACTTACGGCTTTTCTTTTCGTATAATCGTGAGAGCAATCGATTTCACATTATTATTTACAAACGAAATTGAAAAGAAATTTATGTTTTTCGATTAAAAACCATATTCCAAATAAATGAAAAAACAACTCAAAATTTACTTTTTATCCCCCACACACTTTAATCAACTATTCTGCTTCTGTTTTTGTTCGATTTTTATCCATTTATCTCCCATTCGCTCTGTCCAGCACGTTCTGAACCTTTTCCTATCCTCTACCAGACCGCTTTCACCCATGCACCCATGGCTTCTTCTCTGGAAGAAACTGGAAAGTTAAGGCGCACAAGAATCTCGAAGCGGTCTCGACGAATCGGGGACGATTCGACGATAACGAGCGCAACGAGTGCAACCAATCGAACAAAACCCAGGAAGTCGGTAGCCCGGCAGGTTCGGTAGTCGGATGTCGAATCGAACCGACGGCACGGCAAAAACAAACTTCCAGTAGTCCGGGCCGCCATACGGTGGGAGCACAATGTGTTTCTTTTGTCTTCTGGGTGATGAAGGTAAGGAAATGGTTTCTCTTTTTCTACCTTCGGTCGGATCTATCGGAAAGAAAAGCGGAAGCACTAGGCAGTCGCTGGCGTGCTTAACCCATCAGCTTCGTTTTCGGTTATTCTGGTTCGGGTGTAAGTCGTATTTCGATTATTAAATAGCTAGGGGGGCTTTTTGACGACAGGTTACAGAACGATACAAAACAATCTTGATCAGTATACCTCGTCAGTATTATATGACTTATTTTAAATAGTTTCTATACTTAATATAAATTTTATTTTTTTATATTATAAATACTAAATTCTTATTGACAAAAATACATTCGGGATTGGTTTCTTAGGAGGTATAAATAGCTTAAACGTGTATTGAAGTTATCTAATTTCACATAAATGCCTACCATAGAATTAATGCTATTCATCTAATTTAATTAAACTAGTCATCATAACATCTCAAGTTCAATTTTCATCAGCAGAATGTCATACATCTCATCACACACCGAAACATGCATCTCCTGTCGATTATTAAATCAATTCACACACTGCAGTCAAAGCTGACGGGTACGGGTCAAACGATCACCCCATTTGCGAGCGCCACGATCAACGCCACGGCGGCCGGGCAGGAATCGATCCGCGGGACACAAAAAAGCCTCCGTAAGTCACCCCGGAGTTGTAAGTCAAAATCGGACCGGAGTCCAGTTGTAAAGGGTAGAGAGAGAAAAAAAAGAAGAAACTGGACAGTGGAACGAAAAAAAATCGAAGCTTAGCACCCATACAATCGTAAGCAAAAAGCAGCGCGTGTGTTTGTGTGAAAAAAAAATCGCGTGCTACAGATACACAGCCTTTCTGCCAGCCTTATCTTCCTCCGTCTCACACGATCATCGATCGCCCGTTCGCGCTCGCGCTGCTTCGAGAAACCTTAAATCTTCTTTATCTGCCCCGGTTTCCTGTCCGTTTGCTGCTGCGCTCGATCCTTTTTTTTGCTGTTGCTTTCGTTACTTTTTTCCTTCCTTCAAGGGCTCGCAGTGTGTGTGAGTGGGTTGCGTTTTCCGTTGCTTCTCCTGCTGTTTCTTTTACGGGCTGCCGGTTAGGTGCTGCTGCTGCTGCTGCTGCTGGTTCGACTTGAGCCGATGCCGCCCTGAACCTCCACGCAGCTTGCTTGCATTGCGCATTCCACATCCATCGTAAAGCTGAGAGCCGAGAAAATAACTTTTATAAATACATTACCAACCAACACCACCATCATCATCGGCGTCCAGTGGTCCAGCATCATCATCATCGTCATCAGCAGCAGCGAGGTGCTTGCGGGCCTCTCTCTCTTTCTCTCGGTCGCTCTCGGTCGGTCTCGGTGATGTGGTGTTGTTATTGTTTGCCTTTACGTCACCACTGCACCAAAACCCCCTTGTTTCGTTCGGCCCGAACTCTCCAGCATCCAGCAGCGCTGCGAGAAGATCGAGCAAGCAGAAGAAGAAGAAAAAAGAAACATCTCAAACGAAGCGAAAGAAACCGAAACGGAAAGAAGGAACAGAGAGAAGGAAAAAAAACGCGTCGTCGGCGTAAACGTCGTCCCTAATGATCGAACGGAGGCAAACGGTGTGCTTGATCACCGGCGACCCACCACCTTGCCCGGATCCCCACCCAAGCACAGCCGAAAGGCCTTGCTGTTGTTCGGTGTCTGTTGTTTCCCGACCGTACCGTCGACGACGACGGCGAAGGAGACGACGGCTCCAAACGAAACCCCCAGCCAGCGAGGGGATGGGCCTCGATCGGTCGGCGAGACGTTCGAGACAAGGGGTTCGCCGCTGTCGGTAACGTCGAAGTCTCTCGTCACCCCGGGCCTCGCCTGCTCTGCTCCCTACGCTAGCCAATGATCGATCGACTTTGGCATCTTCTGCGGTTCGAGGTTTTGCCCCCTCCAGTGCAACGGGTCGCGAGGCGGCGGTGGCGCGGACGAGGGGCGGTGAATAGTCGAGCTGGTTGCTGAAGTAGCCCGCTGGCAGCCGGAGACCACTTTCCTACTACATGCAAGTTCAGCAGAATGTCATACATCTCATCACACACCGAAACATGCATCTCCTGTCGATTATTAAATCAATTCACACACTGCAGTCAAAGCTGACGGGTACGGGTCAAACGATCACCCCATTTGCGAGCGCCACGATCAACGCCACGGCGGCCGGGCAGGAATCGATCCGCGGGACACAAAAAAGCCTCCGTAAGTCACCCCGGAGTTGTAAGTCAAAATCGGACCGGAGTCCAGTTGTAAAGGGTAGAGAGAGAAAAAAAAGAAGAAACTGGACAGTGGAACGAAAAAAAATCGAAGCTTAGCACCCATACAATCGTAAGCAAAAAGCAGCGCGTGTGTTTGTGTGCAATAAAAATCGCGTGCTACAGATACACAGCCTTTCTGCCAGCCTTATCTTCCTCCGTCTCACACGATCATCGATCGCCCGTTCGCGCTCGCGCTGCTTCGAGAAACCTTAAATCTTCTTTATCTGCCCCGGTTTCCTGTCCGTTTGCTGCTGCGCTCGATCCTTTTTTTTGCTGTTGCTTTCGTTACTTTTTTCCTTCCTTCAAGGGCTCGCAGTGTGTGTGAGTGGGTTGCGTTTTCCGTTGCTTCTCCTGCTGTTTCTTTTACGGGCTGCCGGTTAGGTGCTGCTGCTGCTGCTGGCTGGAGGGTAGCTGTTACGAGTCGATCGAAGTTGTTTCCGATCGTAAAGTCGTTTCGTCTTTGATGCAGATATAGATACTGGACAATATTATGAGCCTGTTGGATTACAGTTGGAATATAACACAAATAACGCTGAACATACCACAACGTCCAACAACTTCCTCATGCCAACACCTTACGCAACCCTTTCCAGAGTAACACGTCGCTTGCAGAAGCCCGATAAGATCTCAAGTGTCTCGCGCTCCAAAACACGACCCGATAAGTGCACTGGCACGCAAAACGCCCCTACCCAAAACCCGCCCAGACGCTCGAGCACGCCCGTCACGCCCGTTATCTTAAACACATCGCGGGGCAATTAAAATAAAACAAGCGCAGGACGGCGCTACTTCATGCCTGGCGCTGGCCCCACGATTGTGATTTATTTTGCGCGCCTTGTCCACCGCCCTGTCCATGTGCAGTGCACGGACACGGCGCGTATCGCACCACCACCACGCTCTCAATGTTATCAATGCAGATTTCTGCTACTCCCCTGCCCGGAGTGCATTTTAATGCATCGCTCGGTAGCGATTCCACCCCCTCCTGTTCCCGGCGGCATCCTCTAACTGTTTTTTTTCTTCTTCTTTAGGTTGTTGTTCGGGCACGCTGGCACGCTGGTGAATTTGTTCTGCCCTTCTCCCATTAGGAGACGCTGCCGGTCTAGTGCGCCTATTCGCGGGAGGAATTTTGTACACCGACCGAAAGAGGGTGGAGTGTTTTGAATGTTGATATGCGCCGGATGCCAGAGGGCGCTTTCTTCGGCTGACCTACGTGTGTGTGCGCGCGGGTGGTAGGTACGTCTAGCAGAGCAAACGACGTCCCTCCGGAGAGTGCGAAAGGAGAGCAAGAGTTCACTAACCCACCCCATGGGGAACTCGTTTTAATGTTGCTGCTGCTGCTGCTGCTGTGGCTGCTCCCGAAGAGGCTGCGTATGCGTGCTCTGCATGATCTGACCGTGCGTGTACGTGTAGATAGGGATTAGATCGAAACCGGGCGCGGGGATTAGTTTCATTCCGGGCTGGAAGCCCTTGGGAGAGCGTGTAACTGGATTACGAATGCATTGAAAAGCTATTGCACTAATGAACACGGCATGCGTGCTGGAGGGTAGCTGTTACGAGTCGATCGAAGTTGTTTCCGATCGTAAAGTCGTTTCGTCTTTGATGCAGATATAGATACTGTTTTCAAACAAAATTCATGAATTCAAACCTATTTTTCTAAAAATATGCAGCTACAGGAGAGAGAGAAAGAGAGAGAGAGAGAATTGCTCGATCATCTCAGTGCTAAAACCATCCTGTTCCAGATGAATCATAAATCAATAAAATTAACACAAAACTACTCTAAACAAATCCCATAAAAATGTGTAAAAAGAAACCCGATAATTCCATCAATCCCATAGTGCGCTTCTTGCGCGGTGTCTGTGTGCGTGAGCTTTCGACATTCTTTCGGCCCGGGGGGAGGTTTGCTAAGGGTTGAAGCACCTGTAACAATACACGGGCGAAGGGTGCAAAGCACAGTGGGCTCTGTGGGAGGTGAAAATATTGTTTTTCATATTAGAATTGTGCATTTCATTTATTTTTCCATACCAACAACATGTAAAATTTGGTATAATAATTGATTTAAAATCAATATGAAAATGTGTTAAAATATTCGCAATTTAACAGCAAACAAATTAGAAGCTTTCAAGTCCATAATAAGGCAAGTGATGTCATAGCTAGGCATTGATACAAGAGTTGTAAGTGTGCATAGTTAAAGCTCAAAATAATCATCGACTTTTGAAAATTGTTTTTTTTTGGTAGGTCAATTATACTAAGAAATTTCGTATATAAGTACGTCAGAAAAATAGTATAAATTCTTTTAAAAAAATAATTAAATAATGTCTTTGATCCTTTCAACGTCAAGAAAATGTCTGAACATTCCCACCAGCGCACATCCTTTTCCGCCCACTGTGTGATCGCCCTCATCGGTGTGCGTAAGGTCCGTCCGCCATCGCTGTGTGCGTGGGATCGCGCAAGCTCGAGCGTCGAGGCGGGCTTGTTGTACAACAATGCGATCGGGCAGGCGTTCGTTTGCTCCGAGATACCGTCGTGACCGCATGACGCTACGCACCTGTGCGAACTGCGCGAAACCCCCTTTCCAGAAGACCGCCCGGTTTCGCCTGCTCACGGATGATCGTCTGCTGATCGCAACGATCAAAGCACGCGAGACGCGAAAAGCCGTCGGCAGTTTTGAAATTTGTGCGCGTTTTAACCGTTCAGTGTGTGTGTGTGTGTTCGGATTGAACCATTTTGGGTGTGTGCTAATAAACGAAATTCTGTGCAAAAGATAAGAAAATTATCAAAAGTGTTACTGTGTGGTGATCAGCAGCGAAGCGAGAGAAACAAAGCAAACAGAGAAATACAAAATACAAAGTACCCAAAAGTGTAACAATCTCGCTGTGAAAAGAGCTTAAGAAGTTAAAAGTACAAAGTCGCTGCAAAACACAACAACAGCAAAAGAAGAAAGCAAAACAAAACAAAGCGAAACGAAAGAAAACAACCAAGGATAACCTCAAACGCACAAAAGGAGAAAAGATTAAAAAGTTAAGCGCTTTGTGAGACGCAAAGATAAGCGGGAACGAGCGCTGGTGCAGCGTGCAGTACACAGTGAACGGAAAGTTTGGTTGGCAAGCGTTTCCAAACACTCGATCGATTAGCGATTTATTGATTGTTTGATGCAGCAAACAGCTAGCGGAAACGGTGAGCTGTACGGTGAGCGAAACATGATAAGCCTAACGAAGAGGCTTACCGGGCGCAAGCACAGCGTTCGGTGAAGATCCCCAGAAAATGGTCGGGTAAAAGCTTTTGCATGTTTTAGAATTTTTACAGTTGTTTCGCCCCCCCAGCTGTCTCGTGAGCTCGAGATTATTTCCACAAAAACCTCATTTCATGCTCATAAAAAATGAGCCGCCCACACGAAACGACTGACTGAAAAACCTACTAATTCCTAGCCCATCGAAGCCGAATCGATCGTAGAACCGATCGGCGAACATATCGAGCCAACACAACCGAGGGCGATGGGAACGGCAGCTCGGGAGGGCGAAAAATCGCTAATTTAATCAGCCGCATTAGGTTGTGCTCCTCCCAGCTCATTACTCTTCTAGCCTGGGCGGACGGTTTTCCACACCCGTCATCACTTTGTTTAGAGGTTTTGCGTCCTTTTAATCATCCCCGCCGGTTGTCGGTGAGATCGTTCCGTCTGCGCTCTGTAGATGCTCCGTAGTATTTCATGCCGTCCGTTCTGCTGCTTGTTAGAGTGTTTAGTGTGTGCGGTGGAGATTTTTGTTTTTCATTCTCGGCACACTAATGTAGTGTTCGTTCTTTCCTTTCCGTGAGAAAACAAGCCTGCCCACGCCACACACACACACACACACATCCATCTTCCGCTGCTGGCGAACAAGCTGCAAAGCTGGCATAACAAATGGGAAATGAAGCACGGTGTGAAAATGTGAAAACGGCAGCCATGTACGGAGCGGGAGCGAGCAAAAAAAAATCTACAAAATTCACCTGCCGCCCCAATCTCAAAAGCGCTCACTCGCGGGCTCTCGCGTCGGGAAGGAGCATGACGATCTCACGATCGCTCTACCGTGGGTGGGGAGGGGACGGTCCGGGGAAGGGGTGCAACGGGAACGAAACAATCATTTAATTTATTGAAAACGAATAAAACTAACAATAAAAATGATCGTAACGTGCTGCGCTCCATCCGTGGTCATGCTGTGCTTTGGGTTTGAGTTTTTTTTCTCCTTCTAAATACGATTTCATCTTACGATGCTTATTGATGAGTGATGCGGGAATGAGTGTTGTGATCGGGACTGGATTTATTTTGATTTTGATTATGTATTATGTTTTATTAGTTCGCTTTTATTAAATCAGGTGGATACGTTAGTTGAAATTTTGCAATTACATAGTTTTTTTATATAAAAAATCAACTTTAGAGTAAGTATGAAGATTCAATCTCCTTTATTTTACACTCTTCCTCGATTATTTTGATTTTAAACTTTATTTCTATATACTAATATGGTGTTTTCCAAGCTCTTTCACGTTGTTTTACTTTTATATCGATTCATATATGTTGACTTATGAATTCCTATTCATTTCATAATCATCCACCCAGGCACATCAAATCGTTTTATTCAATTCCACAACTCCCGCTTCCCATGGGGAAGCTGATGTAAATGCTACATCGAAACACAAAATCATCACAATCGCAGCAATCTCTGCAAAACACGTTTACAGCCCATAACACAGCGGCCATATTTTACGTCGCTTTATTGCGCTCTTCTCATTCCGATTCGTACGTTCTTATCACACGTTTGAACTACCGGAAATTGGACCGGCCGTACATCAAAACTCCGATCGGCGAACATATCGAGCCAACACAACCGAGGGCGATGGGAACGGCAGCTCGGGAGGGCGAAAAATCGCTAATTTAAGCGCATGCCACCGCCGGGAGGGATGACGCTTCCTAAGTGAATGAAACGAGCGTAGAGGCGACGATCGTATCGCGTTTGATGCGAAATAAAAATAAAAACAACGATCATTTTATTTCCGCCGCGAAACGGACAGTTTAAACCACTTTCCAAATTCGCACCAGCGCTCGGGTGCATGGCGAACTGCTTGAACGCCCACGTTGAGAGCAGTTTGTACCAAAATGTCCCTCCGGAATGATTTTCGTGAAGTTTGTTGTCGTAGTGACGATGAGTTTGTGATCCGCAACGTCGGAAACGGAATCGATCATCTGCCAGCATTTAAATGTACAAGCTTCCTACTACTACCACCACCACCACCACCACAAACGAGCAGCAAAAACGGCAGCCCCTCGTCAGCGGCACCTGATCACGCCGTTCATGGTGGTAGTGGCGATTATTAATGACGTTTAAAGGCGTCGGATGGCTGTCGTGGCTTCTTTTTCGATGTTTCTCGATTCGCTTCGCCTGGGTGTGTCAATTCTTTTAAACGTTTTAACCAAATATCAGATTAAATATCTGTTTGCTCTCAACAGCATCAATTGCTTCAACGAGCAAGCTCATTAAAGCCACAATTGCTGCATTCCGAATCGATTTAAATGATTCCCATTAACTCACACAGGCTGCAACAAAAAAAAAACAATCAATATTTATTCATTTTCTCCGCTCCAATCGCTTTACGCTTTACGCCCGGAATGAGATTTATCATTCTCTCTCTCTCCTGCGCCAGCATCCGGCCCGTGAGTGGACACATGTTCACGCCCGGCCGCTGCCACTACTGCAAAACGGGAGTTAATCCATTTTGGATAAAGTAAATTTATGATCGCTCGATAACTCATCACACACACCACCGCATTTTTCCAGTTCGATGCGAGATAAGGTACCCTTTTTC
>KZ072701.1:27830-62598 GCA_002091845.1 Anopheles cracens | reverse complement strand
CGCTATTGGCGTTACTGTCCTGTTCGTTTTTTGTGACACGTCCGGATGCGTGTGTGTGTTTGTGTGTGAGAGAGTGAGCTCATTAATTATAGGCCAGACGAAGCCGGGCCGGAATTGCCAATGCAATTTATCTTCAATCAATTAAAGAGGATTGCGTTTTCGAGCAGTGCGGTTGGCCACTTGTTTGCATTTTCCATTCTTCCCCGGCGAACGGTGCGTCCCCCGCATGTCGCTATGATTTATAGCTGTCATTCACTTTTCAATTCGCCTCACTCTCGGAGACGGTACCAGGCAGTGCGACTTGCCAAACGTCACGCCGGCCCGAGTTCTTGAAGTGGAAACTTTACGACGTCGACGGACGGTCGAACGCTGGAGAATGGGGGCGAGAGGGCGCGTGTTTTGTTGCTACATGTTTTATTCATCCGGCTCCGGCGCGTCTTCCGGATGGGCCCGCCACGGTATGATTTACGCGTCGCCTCGCGGGTGGTGCTGACTCTGCTCCTTCTGCGCCTTCACGCCTTCGCGCGGGACTTCAATTTGGATGTAAATTTTAAGTGCAAGTTGCGCCCGAAGGTGAGCCTAATTAACAGACTGCCCTGCAGCAGTCGGTACGACAAAACGGACACAAAAACAGTAGCCTCCGGGTACGTGACGTGGTACGCGACGACGGGTCTCCATCTGCGAGGATCTAGGAGTCTCTCCCCGAAAGAGAAGTGTCTATCGGTGCTAATTAATCTCACCGGTTGTAAAAAAGAAACACACACGCACACACGCACAGCTCACAAGTCTCTCAAATTAATCACCAATTTTTATTGCCCACCCCAACCTCCGATCGATCAGGCTAACGAACCTCGACGGCGAGAGACGCGCGAGATGTCGCCGTGGGCTGTCAAAAACGCGTCCGTTTGTTTGGAATTTATTTAACGGCTCCGATATCGATGCGCCCGCGATTGAGTTGCTTTATTGCCCCGGCCGAAGCGTCCGCAGCGTCCGAAGATGCGCCCGCCGGACGGCTAGAGCCATAAAAGCTTAATTCCAAAATCAAATCCATTCGGACCGTAAGGGGCATAAAAGCTGGCACCGTCCGAATCGAAAAGCCTCACCCGCGCTAACGAACGCACCGCGGCAAATGGACAACCCTTTCAACCCGGGGTCATAAGCCGTTTGATTAGAGCGTTTCCCGAGTGGGGACGGATCCAACGTCGTAGCCTACTTCGCGTTACTCGCGCCGAATGTAAAACGAACTCACAAAACTCGAATTTCCTATCACCACCAATGGCAAGTACGTGCATGTCTACACGTACTATCTAGCTCCCGGTTCCCGGTGCACTGCTCCGTAAATCCGGTGGCTCCATAAATCGGTCTAGTTACGGCCGATAGACACCACAACCGGGAAGCCCGCGCAAGCTTTATGTCCACAAGTTATCAGCCCGCCTAGTCGTGGTCGCGTACACATTTTATAAGCATTCCTAGCAAACGAGACAAGAATTTACGACCATAAATACATTAAGATCGCGCAATCTCCAGCGCGCACGGGATCGTCGCCAGCCGTTCGCCTGGTTGGCTTCCCACCGGCCCAAGGTTGACCTCCGGCTGGAGCCCGCGGATATTAAAAATGCATGCAATTCCTCCTACCGTTCGCCATTAAAATCACTTCGTTGCTCCGGGCTACCGCCGCCACCGCCGCCGTCGTCGCCGCTGGGCTAACGAGGGCGCGAAAGACGGCTCGTCAATGTACGTAATTAAAACTTCACATTTTGTCTTCCTCTTTTTGTGGTCTGTAATTTTACGTGCCCGTCCCGGACGGGCTTTTCCTACTTTAATTTTTATGGTATCGTAAAATTATAAAAATTATACAGCGGGGCGCGACGACGGGTCTCCATCTGCGAGGATCTGGGAGTCTCTCCCCGAAAGAGAAGTGTCTATCGGTGCTAATTAATCTCACCAGTTGTAAAAAAGAAACACACACGCACACACGCACAGCTCACAGGTCTCTCAAATTAATCACCAATTTTTATTGCTCAACCTCCGATCGATCAGGCTAACGAACCTCGACGGCGAGAGACGCGCGAGATGTCGCCGTGGGCTGTCAAAAACGCGTCCGTTTGTTTGGAATTTATTTAACGGCTCCGATATCGATGCGCCCGCGATTGAGTTGCTTTATTGCCCCGGCCGAAGCGTCCGCAGCGTCCGAAGATGCGCCCGCCGGACGGCTAGAGCCATAAAAGCTTAATTCCAAAATCAAATCCATTCGGACCGTAAGGGGCATAAAAGCTGGCACCGTCCGAATCGAAAAGCCTCACCCGCGCTAACGAACGCACCGCGGCAAATGGACAACCCTTTCAACCCGGGGTCATAAACCGTTTGATTAGAGCGTTTCCCAAGTGGGGACGGATCCAACGTCGTAGCCATAACAATCAGTTTTATTTTACCTCTCCCTATCGCCGAAGCATCTCGTACCCGCGCGCGCGGGCGCTCACTCCGCCACCGCCTAACGGGTGGAGCATAACAAAGTCCAGCAGGGAGCAGAAGTAGCACCGAAACACAGCTGCGGAGGCTGCCTGAAGGCTTCGAGGCTGGTGTTCGTGATCCGTTCCGTTTGAATTCGTTGAACTTTTCGTTGCTTCAAACGCTCGCTCTCTCTCGCTCTCTCTCTCTCTCTCCTCTCGTTTTCCTTCCCCATTTCTGCTGACGCATTCCGAGCGCGATCGTGATCCTCCCGCAGCCGCCGTTTGGAGTCTGCGCTCTCTTCTGTTTGAGAAAAACCCGAAACGATCCTCCTGCAACCGGTCGCGGGCCTCCGCGGGATCTTATCGGCTCGAGCGCATCTCGCGACCATAACAAATGCGCCGTTTGCTCTACGACGTGCTCCTCACGGTGGAGCTGTGCCTCGAAACGCCATCCACCGCAGAGGATCGCTCGGACCGAAAGAATGGAACGAACGACGAAATCCCCTACGCGCCGAGATATTGCTCCGGGATTTTAAATCCTCGATCGCGCGAGAGAGATACAGGCAGCAGCCGAAAAAGAAGAAAAAAAGAGAACGAGCAACAAAACAAAAAAACAAGAAAATTTAAATTTTAAAATAAAATATAAGATTTAGAAGAAGAACATAACATTTTCAACTTGAGAAATCGTTAAAGTTTAACAAAACCATTTTTAAAATATTACAAAGAGACAATTCCTCTTAGATGATTCTAAGAAAGAAAGCCTCTTTACTCAAATACTTATTTTGAAAATTGTATGAGAGTGCTGATTGCTATATGAAAAGAAACTACGATAAGGAAAGTATGAACAAAATATGACTACAAATGAATATCCGTTATACAAAATATCAGGATATAGAAATTATCAATATTATCATCCTCATTCTGGATGGTATAAACTGTGTGTTTACACTCAAATATAGATGAGTTTATATACCCTCGATATTCGGCATTAAATTGAAGGAAAGAAAGTTTGAGAACCACTGTGCCATTAAGTGGCAGCAGAGGTTACCACTGTGCGATGGCAAAATGGTTCACTTACCAAACGTCACTCGGCATAAGTCGGTGTACCATGATCAAAAAGATGATGATGATGAGAAGGTGTAGAACCCACCAGAACACGCACACCGACACACACGGTCTACTGTTCCACGTCTCTTAAGGTAGTTTGATGCTCACACTATCTTGATCCTGGTCTATTACATCTCCTCCCCCATCGTGTCCCCCCAGCGTATCTCCCTGTTCCCCTGTTCCCTCATGTCAGTGCCGTTTCACATCTCTCGAAACCTATCATTTACCGCGGCCGCCACCCACTTTTCACCCACAATCACAGCGTCCCCGAGCGACGCAAAAGAAGCGTCGCGGTGTGTCTGTGTGCGCTTTACCTCTTCTTCTTTTCTCGTTCTCTCCTGTCCCGCATACCAATCAGGCGTAGTAATAAATTGAAAAAAATGTTAAGATAACAATCAGTTTTATTTTACCTCTCCCTATCGCCGAAGCATCTCGTACCCGCGCGCGCGGGCGCTCACTCCGCCACCGCCTAACGGGTGGAGCATAACAAAGTCCAGCAGGGAGCAGAAGTAGCACCGAAACACAGCTGCGGAGGCTGCCTGAAGGCTTCGAGGCTGGTGTTCGTGATCCGTTCCGTTTGAATTCGTTGAACTTTTCGTTGCTTCAAACGCTCGCTCTCTCTCGCTCTCTCTCTCTCTCCTCAACCACTGAGCCATGAATTTGGCTCAATTCTTGATCTTTTTGAATTCTTGAGTTTTTTTAAAATAAAATATAAGATTTAGAAGAAGAACATAACATTTTCAACTTGAGAAATCGTTAAAGTTTAACAAAACCATTTTTAAAATATTACAAAGAGACAATTCCTCTTAGATGATTCTAAGAAAGAAAGCCTCTTTACTCAAATACTTATTTTGAAAATTGTATGAGAGTGCTGATTGCTATATGAAAAGAAACTACGATAAGGAAAGTATGAACAAAATATGACTACAAATGAATATCCGTTATACAAAATATCAGGATATAGAAATTAACAATATCATCATCCTCATTCTGGAAAGTACAAACTGTATGCTTAGACTCGAATATAGATGAGTTTATATACCCTCGATATTCGGCATTAAATTGAAGGAAAGAAAGTTTGAGAACCACTGTGCCATTAAGTGGCAGCAGAGGTTACCACTGTGCGATGGCAAAATGGTTCACTTACCAAACGTCACTCGGCATAAGTCGGTGTATTACTCGCGCCGAATGTAAAACGAACTCACAAAACTCGAATTTCCTATCACCACCAATGGCAAGTACGTGCATGTCTACACGTACTATCTAGCTCCCGGTTCCCGGTGCACTGCTCCGTAAATCCGGTGGCTCCATAAATCGGTCTAGTTACGGCCGATAGACACCACAACCGGGAAGCCCGCGCAAGCTTTATGTCCACAAGTTATCAGCCCGCCTAGTCGTGGTCGCGTACACATTTTATAAGCATTCCTAGCAAACGAGACAAGAATTTACGACCATAAATACATTAAGATCGCGCAATCTCCAGCGCGCACGGGATCGTCGCCAGCCGTTCGCCTGGTTGGCTTCCCACCGGCCCAGGGTTGACCTCCGGCTGGAGCCCGCGGATATTAAAAATGCATGCAATTCCTCCTACCGTTCGCCATTAAAATCACTTCGTTGCTCCGGGTTACCGCCGCCACCGCACGCCGTCGTCGCTGCTGGGCTAACGAGGGCGCGAAAGACGGCTCGTCAATGTACGTAATTAAAACTTCACATTTTGTCTTCCTCTTTTTGTGGTCTGTAATTTTACGTGCCCGTCCCGGACGGGCTTTTCCTACTTTAATTTTTATGGTATCGTAAAATTATAAAAATTATACAGCGGGGGGTTTTTTTTCGGTGTTGTTGTTTCGTTACCTGGTGGGGGAGGAGGATTTTCTTGGGTTTTCTTTTACCGTGCGGGTCTTGTGAGGTGGGTTTGGACTAGTTTTCTCTCCCCCCGGGAACCGGTGGGGCTCGGCTGATTACTGTTTTATAGACACTCCTACAACTTGTCCCGTGGATCTGCGAGAATTTTGCTTTCCCGGCTGCTGCGTGTGTTTGACGCCGTGCCAGGGCCTTCGGACCACGGCTAGTTTAAATTAATTTATTTCCAAAACTATTAAATTACCGCTTTTACGATTACCACGCCACGGTAGAGGAACGAGAACGAGGGCTAGCCAACGCTTAATCCGGTGCATGATTTAAGTGTCGGTTTTGACTGGAGGAACCACTTCTCCGGGACGCTCTTTGAAGAGGTGGAATCTACTTTCTCGTGTGCCTTTTCCACCGCGGGTACCGTTACTCGCGGGTGGTGCTGACTCTGCTCCTTCTGCGCCTTCACGCCTTCGCGCGGGACTTCAATTTGGATGTAAATTTTAAGTGCAAGTTGCGCCCGAAGGTGAGCCTAATTAACAGACTGCCCTGCAGCAGTCGGTACGACAAAACGGACACAAAAACAGTAGCCTCCGGGTACGTGACGTGGTACGCGACGACGGGTCTCCATCTGCGAGGATCTAGGAGTCTCTCCCCGAAAGAGAAGTGTCTATCGGTGCTAATTAATCTCACCGGTTGTAAAAAAGAAACACACACGCACACACGCACAGCTCACAAGTCTCTCAAATTAATCACCAATTTTTATTGCCCACCCCAACCTCCGATCGATCAGGCTAACGAACCTCGACGGCGAGAGACGCGCGAGATGTCGCCGTGGGCTGTCAAAAACGCGTCCGTTTGTTTGGAATTTATTTAACGGCTCCGATATCGATGCGCCCGCGATTGAGTTGCTTTATTGCCCCGGCCGAAGCGTCCGCAGCGTCCGAAGATGCGCCCGCCGGACGGCTAGAGCCATAAAAGCTTAATTCCAAAATCAAATCCATTCGGACCGTAAGGGGCATAAAAGCTGGCACCGTCCGAATCGAAAAGCCTCACCCGCGCTAACGAACGCACCGCGGCAAATGGACAACCCTTTCAACCCGGGGTCATAAGCCGTTTGATTAGAGCGTTTCCCGAGTGGGGACGGATCCAACGTCGTAGCCTACTTCGCGTTACTCGCGCCGAATGTAAAACGAACTCACAAAACTCGAATTTCCTATCACCACCAATGGCAAGTACGTGCATGTCTACACGTACTATCTAGCTCCCGGTTCCCGGTGCACTGCTCCGTAAATCCGGTGGCTCCATAAATCGGTCTAGTTACGGCCGATAGACACCACAACCGGGAAGCCCGCGCAAGCTTTATGTCCACAAGTTATCAGCCCGCCTAGTCGTGGTCGCGTACACATTTTATAAGCATTCCTAGCAAACGAGACAAGAATTTACGACCATAAATACATTAAGATCGCGCAATCTCCAGCGCGCACGGGATCGTCGCCAGCCGTTCGCCTGGTTGGCTTCCCACCGGCCCAGGGTTGACCT
Organism: Anopheles cracens; assembly: GCA_002091845.1. Taxonomy (NCBI): domain Eukaryota; kingdom Metazoa; phylum Arthropoda; class Insecta; order Diptera; family Culicidae; genus Anopheles; species Anopheles cracens. The sequence goes on along the minus strand of KZ072701.1, from coordinate 55,651 downwards.
CCGGCTGGAGCCCGCGGATATTAAAAATGCATGCAATTCCTCCTACCGTTCGCCATTAAAATCACTTCGTTGCTCCGGGCTACCGCCGCCACCGCCGCCGTCGTCGCCGCTGGGCTAACGAGGGCGCGAAAGACGGCTCGTCAATGTACGTAATTAAAACTTCACATTTTGTCTTCCTCTTTTTGTGGTCTGTAATTTTACGTGCCCGTCCCGGACGGGCTTTTCCTACTTTAATTTTTATGGTATCGTAAAATTATAAAAATTATACAGCGGGGGGTTTTTACGCCACACACACACACACACATCCATCTTCCGCTGCTGGCGAACAAGCTGCAAAGCTGGCAAAACAAATGGGAAATGAAGCACGGTGTGAAAATGTGAAAACGGCAGCCATGTACGGAGCGGGAGCGAGCAAAAAAAAATCTACAAAATTCACCTGCCGCCCCAATCTCAAAAGCGCTCACTCGCGGGCTCTCGCGTCGGGAAGGAGCATGAAGAAGACTGGTAGCAGCGCGCTGCCGTGCCGCTACCGTTTCGTACATCCGTCGAGACGTTATGGTTTGAAGCTTCTGTTTCCGTTTGCGGTGCAGCGGCGAACGGAAAAGCAGCGCGCCATCGTGTAGCAGGTAGCTCATTAGGGAGCCGCTTTTTTGTTTGTTGCCCCCATCAGCTTTCCACCGCTTCCTTCTGTCGCTTCTGTTGATTAATTGGTGAAGTGGTTGGCAAGCGTTTCCAAACACTCGATCGATTAGCGATTTATTGATTGTTTGATGCAGCAAACAGCTAGCGGAAACGGTGAGCTGTACGGTGAGCGAAACATGATAAGCCTAACGAAGAGGCTTACCGGGCGCAAGCACAGCGTTCGGTGAAGATCCCCAGAAAATGGTCGGGTAAAAGCTTTTGCATGTTTTAGAATTTTTACAGTTTGTTTCGCTCCTCCAGCTGCCTCGTGAGCTCGAGATTATTTCCACAAAAACCTCATTTCATGCTCATAAAAAAATGAGCCGCCCACACGAAACGACTGACTGAAAAACCTACTAATTCCTAGCCCATCGAAGCCGAATCGATCGTAGAAGAAGTCCAGCGCTGAAGCGCGGCGATGGGAAAGGCCTCGGAAGAAAAAGCCATAACTATAATTTAACAGGCTCGTAAAATTTATCATAACATTAAAAGAATTGAATTTGATTTGAAATGTATTCCACGCGGCCCTGTGCACCGTGTTTGCTTTAAGCGTCAACTCCTAGCAGCCGCCATTGAACTCGCTGACGCCGGTCAAGACTTGACGACTTCGGGAGTGCTCAGCTGCAGCTGTGCGGTGCAGTGTCATTCCGGTAGCGCGAACACGATCCGAACGATGCGAACCAACATGTCCACCGAGCCGGAACGAAACTGCTTCTGACATGTACCAGACGGTACCAGGCAGTGCGACTTGCCAAACGTCACGCCGGCCCGAGTTCTTGAAGTGGAAACTTTACGACGTCGACGGACGGTCGAACGCTGGAGAATGGGGGCGAGAGGGCGCGTGTTTTGTTGCTACATGTTTTATTCATCCGGCTCCGGCGCGTCTTCCGGATGGGCCCGCCACGGTATGATTTACGCGTCGCCTCGCGGGTGGTGCTGACTCTGCTCCTTCTGCGCCTTCACGCCTTCGCGCGGGACTTCAATTTGGATGTAAATTTTAAGTGCAAGTTGCGCCCGAAGGTGAGCCTAATTAACAGACTGCCCTGCAGCAGTCGGTACGACAAAACGGACACAAAAACAGTAGCCTCCGGGTACGTGACGTGGTACGCGACGACGGGTCTCCATCTGCGAGGATCTAGGAGTCTCTCCCCGAAAGAGAAGTGTCTATCGGTGCTAATTAATCTCACCGGTTGTAAAAAAGAAACACACACGCACACACGCACAGCTCACAAGTCTCTCAAATTAATCACCAATTTTTATTGCCCACCCCAACCTCCGATCGATCAGGCTAACGAACCTCGACGGCGAGAGGCGCGCGAGATGTCGCCGTGGGCTGTCAAAAACGCGTCCGTTTGTTTGGAATTTATTTAACGGCTCCGATATCGATGCGCCCGCGATTGAGTTGCTTTATTGCCCCGGCCGAAGCGTCCGCAGCGTCCGAAGATGCGCCCGCCGGACGGCTAGAGCCATAAAAGCTTAATTCCAAAATCAAATCCATTCGGACCGTAAGGGGCATAAAAGCTGGCACCGTCCGAATCGAAAAGCCTCACCCGCGCTAACGAACGCACCGCGGCAAATGGACAACCCTTTCAACCCGGGGTCATAAGCCGTTTGATTAGAGCGTTTCCCGAGTGGGGACGGATCCAACGTCGTAGCCTACTTCGCGTTACTCGCGCCGAATGTAAAACGAACTCACAAAACTCGAATTTCCTATCACCACCAATGGCAAGTACGTGCATGTCTACACGTACTATCTAGCTCCCGGTTCCCGGTGCACTGCTCCGTAAATCCGGTGGCTCCATAAATCGGTCTAGTTACGGCCGATAGACACCACAACCGGGAAGCCCGCGCAAGCTTTATGTCCACAAGTTATCAGCCCGCCTAGTCGTGGTCGCGTACACATTTTATAAGCATTCCTAGCAAACGAGACAAGAATTTACGACCATAAATACATTAAGATCGCGCAATCTCCAGCGCGCACGGGATCGTCGCCAGCCGTTCGCCTGGTTGGCTTCCCACCGGCCCAGGGTTGACCTCCGGCTGGAGCCCGCGGATATTAAAAATGCATGCAATTCCTCCTACCGTTCGCCATTAAAATCACTTCGTTGCTCCGGGTTACCGCCGCCACCGCACGCCGTCGTCGCTGCTGGGCTAACGAGGGCGCGAAAGACGGCTCGTCAATGTACGTAATTAAAACTTCACATTTTGTCTTCCTCTTTTTGTGGTCTGTAATTTTACGTGCCCGTCCCGGACGGGCTTTTCCTACTTTAATTTTTATGGTATCGTAAAATTATAAAAATTATACAGCGGGGGGTTTTTTTTCGGTGTTGTTGTTTCGTTACCTGGTGGGGGAGGAGGATTTTCTTGGGTTTTCTTTTACCGTGCGGGTCTTGTGAGGTGGGTTTGGACTAGTTTTCTCTCCCCCCGGGAACCGGTGGGGCTCGGCTGATTACTGTTTTATAGACACTCCTACAACTTGTCCCGTGGATCTGCGAGAATTTTGCTTTCCCGGCTGCTGCGTGTGTTTGACGCCGTGCCAGGGCCTTCGGACCACGGCTAGTTTAAATTAATTTATTTCCAAAACTATTAAATTACCGCTTTTACGATTACCACGCCACGGTAGAGGAACGAGAACGAGGGCTAGCCAACGCTTAATCCGGTGCATGATTTAAGTGTCGGTTTTGACTGGAGGAACCACTTCTCCGGGACGCTCTTTGAAGAGGTGGAATCTACTTTCTCGTGTGCCTTTTCCACCGCGGGTACCGTTAAAGCAGTGATTCTCAACCACTGAGCCATGAATTTGGCTCAATTCTTGATCTTTTTGAATTCTTGAGTTTTTTTAAAATAAAATATAAGATTTAGAAGAAGAACATAACATTTTCAACTTGAGAAATCGTTAAAGTTTAACAAAACCATTTTTAAAATATTACAAAGAGACAATTCCTCTTAGATGATTCTAAGAAAGAAAGCCTCTTTACTCAAATACTTATTTTGAAAATTGTATGAGAGTGCTGATTGCTATATGAAAAGAAACTACGATAAGGAAAGTATGAACAAAATATGACTACAAATGAATATCCGTTATACAAAATATCAGGATATAGAAATTATCAATATTATCATCCTCATTCTGGATGGTATAAACTGTGTGTTTACACTCAAATATAGATGAGTTTATATACCCTCGATATTCGGCATTAAATTGAAGGAAAGAAAGTTTGAGAACCACTGTGCCATTAAGTGGCAGCAGAGGTTACCACTGTGCGATGGCAAAATGGTTCACTTACCAAACGTCACTCGGCATAAGTCGGTGTACCATGATCAAAAAGATGATGATGATGAGAAGGTGTAGAACCCACCAGAACACGCACACCGACACACACGGTCTACTGTTCCACGTCTCTTAAGGTAGTTTGATGCTCACACTATCTTGATCCTGGTCTATTACATCTCCTCCCCCATCGTGTCCCCCCAGCGTATCTCCCTGTTCCCCTGTTCCCTCATGTCAGTGCCGTTTCACATCTCTCGAAACCTATCATTTACCGCGGCCGCCACCCACTTTTCACCCACAATCACAGCGTCCCCGAGCGACGCAAAAGAAGCGTCGCGGTGTGTCTGTGTGCGCTTTACCTCTTCTTCTTTTCTCGTTCTCTCCTGTCCCGCATACCAATCAGGCGTAGTAATAAATTGAAAAAAATGTTAAGATAACAATCAGTTTTATTTTACCTCTCCCTATCGCCGAAGCATCTCGTACCCGCGCGCGCGGGCGCTCACTCCGCCACCGCCTAACGGGTGGAGCATAACAAAGTCCAGCAGGGAGCAGAAGTAGCACCGAAACACAGCTGCGGAGGCTGCCTGAAGGCTTCGAGGCTGGTGTTCGTGATCCGTTCCGTTTGAATTCGTTGAACTTTTCGTTGCTTCAAACGCTCGCTCTCTCTCGCTCTCTCTCTCTCTCTCCTCTCGTTTTCCTTCCCCATTTCTGCTGACGCATTCCGAGCGCGATCGTGATCCTCCCGCAGCCGCCGTTTGGAGTCTGCGCTCTCTTCTGTTTGAGAAAAACCCGAAACGATCCTCCTGCAACCGGTCGCGGGCCTCCGCGGGATCTTATCGGCTCGAGCGCATCTCGCGACCATAACAAATGCGCCGTTTGCTCTACGACGTGCTCCTCACGGTGGAGCTGTGCCTCGAAACGCCATCCACCGCAGAGGATCACCCGGACCGAAAGAATGGAAACGACGAAATCCCCTACGCGCCGAGATATTTCTCCGGGATTTTAAATCCTCGATCGCGCGAGAGAGATAAAGGCAGCAGCCGAAAAAGAAGAAAAAAAGAGAACGAGCAACAAAACAAACCACCGAAAATATTTTAATTGTAATTTATGATTTTCCACCGGCGAAGGAGTTGATTGTGTTTGCACCGTTTGCGCGCCGTACGTGAGCAGCACGCCCTTTCCTGTTCCTGGCGGCGTACGTGCGTGTTAGTTGCGAAAGGAGTTTTATTGAATTCAATTTATCTGTCGGTTGCGCCGTTCGAATGCACCACCAACAGGAATTGCGCTGTTTTTTCCGTAGGACAATGTAAAAATACACACACAAAAATTCATTCACAGGAATTTACCCCACTCGTTAGCGGGACTTGGGAGTGGAAAAAAAACGGATCGAACAGATTGGAAACGTTATCCGATTATGGTGGAAATGATATGGTGAACTTAATTTCGTGGAAAACAGAAAGAGAGTCTGTTTGAAATTGGAAACATAACAGTGACGTTTGAAGTTGTGAATGAAATTTAATAATTAACGTTCATAAATTCATAATAGCTAACAATGCAATGCGCTTATGCTCCTTTGCTGAGCTGAAATCCCACGTTTAAAGACCCGGAAACTCTTAAAAATAGTCAAACTGGTTAAATGGAAATGATGGCAATTGTGTTAAATTAACAGTTTATACAAAGTTTATAAAAAGCGACATAAAGGAATGTTAAACTGTTGCCCTCTCTATTGCAACAGTGATGATAAACGCATGTCCGCAAGATCAATATCAGACAAATGCAATACGTCACACTCAGTCGGTGCTGGTTCTTTCATCTTTTGTACGTCACTTGCTCGACTGTTACATGATGTTTGTGCAAATTTACTTTTTGCATCAGGCTACTCACGCTATCGGTATCGACTGAATGTGCGTTTGCTATCAGACAACCATTTTTTTCTATTTTTTGCACACACCACACAAGCACCCGAAAATCAGGTTAAGGCCAGAGATGACAAACGCACCAAAAAATGCACAGGTAAAATAACAAAAGTAAACAATCAACGCATTCACACCGCCGTGCACGGTAGTAACCGGGGCTTCCCATTCCGGACGCACGCTTCCGTATTCCGAGCGAGCTCCAATCGATCAAGCAAATCGTGCAGCGTATCCGCATTTAGTGTCGCTCGGGGGTGAGTTATGGCTCCCTCCACCGAAAAAAAAAAAGCACACATACACACGCGCGGCTGAAACTTATGTAAAACCATGAGCAATAGTTGACGGACGGAAAACGTTGCGGTGGTCAAAAGCCGAGCCCCGAGGCAGTCCGCGAAGGTCCGTGTGTCTTGGTGGGCTTTGTAAGATTTATTCCACGCGGGGTTTCCTTTTGTGTGGCTCGGCGCAGAGTTTCTGCGTTCGGACACATTAAAAGCACTTTTGGGGCTCCTTGCGGGAGCCGCTGTTTGCTGCCGATTTCACGACTCGTTTCAAGTGACAAGCGGGCCGTGAGGGTTGGTGGCTGGGGACGAACGACAAATGAGTTCACGGTGCGAGGCGGTACCCTCGAGTAAAAAGCAGAGAAGCAGAGAGAAGCAAGCAGCAGTAAGTATAGACGGATGGTGGTCGCTGGACCTTCGATGGATGTCCATGCCTCCATCTTGAGCGGCTCAAGATGGACACACACAACCTGACGGGTTCGGTTTGCGTTGGTGTGGGTATGGGGAGATCGAGGCACTTCAGTTGGATCAAATATCGTCCACCTTCAGCAGGTCCTTGTGATGAACTTTTTTCAAGAAAAGAGTTGTTGGGTTCCTTCAACTTGAAGAGTGGTTTATATGGTTGGAAAAATGAGGCATAGGCAAAAATGATCCACGGTGTTAACTACATTAACCATATTCAAAGAGATAACTCAGTCACGACTACCAAACGGCAAACAGATATGAACTAAATGAACGTGGAGCTCAATGTGATAATGAGTCGAAACTTAGTATTAAATGAGTTAAGTAACAGTGTAAGTTCAGAGAGTTCGCTCTCATTTATCAGTTACTAAACCGATCCACCTCCAGTTTAAAAGAGCGGAAAAGAACCACATTCATTGCTCACTGCGCTGCGCACTAGCTACGTTCTTCTTCACCCTAACCTCACATCAACACTACACCCAGAAGCTACTTCAAATTCCACAAAACACGTGTTCTTTCGCCTGCCAGCACAGTCCAACAGTCGTTTGTTGTTAGCAACCGAGCGCAACAAATGAACGCATTGATTGCCCGATCCGACACACAATCTTGCGCTCGTTACAGCCTCCCCTTGCGTGGCCGGCTTTTTGTCCGGGTTTTGATTACTGACCGAGGCAGGGTCCGCGAGTGTTCGGCATTAAAGCCGCGAGTTCTTAAAGGCGGTCCATTTCGTTTTCGGGAGAGACTCAAATTACCGAACACGGCACCGAAAGCATGCTCCACTCAAAGGCGTTCCAACATTGTTGCCCGATCGAGCCCGTTTGACAGATGGATGGATGGATGGACGAGAGCCTACAAAAAAACTCCGGCCCCGACCCGGTAAAACATCGAGAACTTCTTCGCAATGAAGTCATCAAGAAACCGGGCGAACGCGAATCGCGATGAATCGATGGCATTGTTTCAAACTTTACCTCGCTTCGCAGAGCCTCGGGCGCAATAAATCGTGGTTTCGCGGGTTTTTTTTCCCTCGTACGGTGCGGTCTGCCCGAAAGGTCGTCGATTCGCGAGTGACATCATAACTTTGGACCTTTTTGCATGGTACATTAAGTAAACGGCAACGGAAGAAGGCAAACAAAAAAAAGTTTCGCGACGTACTAAACGCGACTAAAGTGAGGAATTGTTTCGCACACTCGGTGGATGGGAGGCAGAAATCGAACCGCACAAGAAGCCCACGGTACTCAATGCGGTGCTCGAAAGCTGCAGTAAATTCGCTTGTTTCCGTTTTCGCACTCCGAAATCACTTGCCACAACCGCACGAGGGGCCGCGCGAATGCTTTATGGTCCGGGTTTGGAGGTGATTTTTCAACAGCGCTCTCGCACTGTTTCTGTGGTTTCAGGTGAAAGTTTTATCTGCTGGCACGTGTTTCTCGTGGCCCGCTATCTGATGCCTGGACACACACACACACACACACAGTGCGCAGTGTGTTTTAAATCCATCAAAAAATCGCTGCAATAAAGCGTCCGATGATGGGTTGTAAAAATTTGCCGTGCGAAAAGCGGTTCGGTTTTATAACCGTGCCCGTCCAGCTGGGGACTGAATTTTGACGCGAATTGGGGGGAGAGGGTTTAGGGGCTGTAATTAGGAAAAGGTTGTGCCGGCTCTACCAGCGCTCGAGCGCTGGTTCGGGGGCAGCTGTGCCGCAGGTCTGACTGATTGGCTGGAGTCAAAAACAGACCTCCGCGAGAGGGGTCGCGTTTCGTACGGCAAGAAAGCGCCTGACAGGTTCAACAAAACCTTCCCGCGGGCCCGCACAGATGGTGAGATCGAAATTCCTCGCCACCAGCGACCGAAGACCACCCCGGGGGGCGCACGGAGAGGTTTTGATTGAATGTGCGCCGCGCAGATCACCGCAAGATGCGTTGATTTATCGAAATTTATCTCGCGCCGCTGCGGAAGATCCGAAGACGCGACCCGGCCCGGGGCGCACCGCCGAAGCCCGCGCGACAGATGGTGAGTGGCCGGGCCATCGGGTACGGCTCGATCAAATCATGCTGACCATAAATCACGGCCGACCACGGCGGCGATTCTCGGCTGTTCTTTCGCCGCCATCACTGTTGCTACGGTATGGGTTGGAGTGTTTTCGAATCTAATCTCCGAAACTGAGGCCCCGATCGGGTAGATACAATTAAGATACGATCGATCGCAACAGGTTTAAGAGGTTTGCTGCTTTGGATGGTTGACTTCATCTATGATTTAATGTATTTGTAGTACTACTCTTACTTGTTATTGCAAAAAAAGAGATTTTCTATGTGTTTGAGTTCAAATTAAAAATAAAACCAATTAAGTTAAATGAGTAATGTCTGATGTTGCGGATTTTAGAGGAGTGAGATGCGTCTTTCTTGCTTTTTTAAGCAAAACAACAATGCTGCTAAGAGTTTCCAGGTAACTTTAAAACTTTACATTATGAGAAATTGTATAATAAATATTTAAAGATCATGCTATTAGATTCTTAACAGTGTAACAACAGTTTAACAGATTTAAATATTCTGTTGATATACTTGAAGTTATACTCAATACTTTTGAAATTTACAATTTTACTTTTCTAAACAATTTTATAAACCTTCTTAACTTCCATTCTTAATCCGCTGGCATTCTTTGGGAAAAGTTACTCGTAGCTACGGGAAGTCTGTGAAAAAACATGCTTAAATATAGCCTCATACTTAATTTAAACCATATTCCTCGTCTCACATTGGGACCAACGCAACAATTCACCCATTTCGCACACAGCATGCTCCATAGAAACGTGATGCGTGCGAAAACCGCTCCATCCATCCTTTAAAGTTTGCTTATCAAACAAGCAGGCGACGGAAAAAAAGGAACCGGGGCGCTCGATCAGCAATTAGGTTAACGTGCGGGACTGAAGCATTCCAATTCCCTCCTTATCGCATTATCTGCATCTCAAGTCTGCCGAGGCATGGCATTAAAAACCGCGCACACACACGCGCGCGCGCGCGTGTTTCTAATCTCTGCTGGGAAAGGGTGCAGCTACCAGAACTGTCAGGCCATGGCCTGGAAATATGTTGATATTTACACGCAGCCGTTTTTTCCCCTTCTCTATTTAATTTAATCGAGATTGTGTAAGAAGCTTCTCAGAACACGGGAGGAGCGAACGAAAAAAAAAACAGTGCCCGTGATGAACGTAAATGAGTTCATTTCAGCCAAGTGTCATAAAAGTAAGATAAAGCGGAAGAAACGACACACGATCTAGGCAGGTCGAAAGGAAGCGAGTAAGACAGAGTGGAGGAAGAAAAAAAAACGTTCCTTCGTTCGGAACCTGGCGACGGAACCCTTTTTTCCGCGGACGTCAGGTCCCCGTTTCTAGCGTGCCATTTTTACGAGCCTGTTGAACGGCAGGAGGTAGTGGCTTAATTTTTTATCGGTTTTTGGCATAATTTTGTTTTGGCAGCCGGAGCCGGGCGCTGATGATCGTCGGTGGGGTTTTTTTTTGGCGTGACGTGACGGTTTGAAACTTATGCCTGTTAGGGCAATGATGAATCTGGTTAGCGACGTTGTTTTCATTTGTCGAATTTGCATCGCTAAACATTCGGAAACGATTTTGACAACCAAAGTTGAGATGGAAACGTCAAGCAACATAAATTGCATATTAGTTTAATGGTATTTAAGTATTTCATGTTTATTTTGAAAGCATAAATTGTATACACAATTTTTGATAATATTGTTAAAGACATATAAATCTCGAATAATTCTTCCTTTCTGAAGACCAAGCAGACAAAATTTTAGCTAAAATCGAAGCTAGGAAAATCGAATCAATTCCATTCCGTAACATTGAAAACCATCTCTCAGTTCTGCGATAAACTATTTAAATTTTCAAGCATTATCAAGCAATGTTTACGTTACCATCCGGTGCACCTTCAATATTTTCCCTCCGAAGTATTACAAAACTTTCGTGCCGGTGGTGAACCCGATCCAGAAGCCCGCTCGAAAGAGGTGGTTTCGAGTTCAAGTTTCGTTTCCCCTTCTATTTGATCACCACCAGCAGCAGCAGCCTTCTAACCGCACGGCAGCAGTGGCAAGCACCTTCAGGGTTCGTTATCAGCCACCGGTCCACACCGGAGGACAAACAAATGGCATCCACACACACACAGAGTGAGAAATGCACAGCGCAGCGTTGTTCCCATTGCCCGGGGAGGTGTTCAAATAAGATAAGAAAAAGCTCCCGCTGCTGGGTCGGACGACTGCATTATGACTGCAGTCGAGCGGAGTGTGTGTATGTGTGATTCCGATAGGACCGATCCGAGTACTTTATCCCCCAAACATGAATGGCGTACAATCGAACATGGAGGAGCAACCAAATGGCCCAGAATGCTGCTGACCACGGGCTCGAGTGTTCAACCGTCACAACACGGGCCCTGGAAGAACATTGTAATATAGGAGATCGTTCGAGTGTGTGTGTGTTTGCGCCGTAAAGTGCATTCGAAATGGTGTTCTACCGGCGACCCGAAAGGGGCTTGTGCAATTGTGCATTTTATTCTTCGGCCACGTTCTCCCTTGGAAGCAATGCAATGGTTGGATGAGTTTTGGAGCGCTCTTGCTGCAGAAAAAAAAAGTGTTTGTTTTCCCCCACGGGGCACCGGGGGTTCACTCTTATTTTGTTCGCCATTTTCCCGTCGGTTGTTGTTGCCGTTAAGAAATGAAAAACACTTCCAAACACACCTGACTCACTCAGCGCTACCGGCAGCGGTGGCGGTGGTGATGCGTATGTTCTGTCTTCGGAATAAATTTTGAATAAATACATAATGAAATGAGAAATTTCTCGCCTCACCTGAAAGCCGAAGCACACACCCGCCTGCTACCGGCCGAGTGCTGCCGCGGACGTATGGAGCGAATTAAAATATTAACCATGGAAAGAAACACAAAATCGCATGTTTTTGGTGTGCACATAAAGACACATGAATCCGTCTCACGCTGCCGTCCCCCCCGGGCTGATTTATCGGGAAGATTGAAAGAAATGGCTCGGGCCCGGAGCTCCGGGTTGTTGTTGCTGTTGTTTCCGCTGTTGTTACTAATTACTAATTCATCCAGTGCCGCAGTGGAAGGCGAGGTGTTGGCCGTAAATTTGTTTTCATTTTTATTTTCCACCACTTCCACCACCCGAGCTGGAACAACAGCAACAACAAGCGGTCGTGCGCGCGATGATATATGAAAAATATGCGGCACCAGCCCGAACGAAGACGCGCGGCGACGCTCCGGTAGCCCGGGTGTTGTCGGCCCGATGCTTCACTTCGAGCCCGGGCGTTAATGAGGCGTGCGGTAGCTAACAGGTTGATTTATGCGCACCGGTCGAAGGAGGCGGCGCACACTTTCCCATTATTGGATGGCTTGTTGGTAATTAAAGATTTTAATTTAACTACCGAACGCGCGTTGCGGTGGGTTTGCGATAGAAACGCAGCTCTGCGGGGAGGGCCATTTGTGTGTTTTCGTTTTTTTTCTTCTGTTTTGTCGCAAGTGCTTCCGTGCTTTTGGGTGTGCTGTTGTACTGACATACCCGTACGTAATTGCTTTGGAACTGTAAGGGTTGATATTATTTACTATTTTTTCAGCATTTCCTTCACTCAAATATAAATGTTTGATTTTTTGGACATTATTTTAAAAGCTTTTTTAATCAAAAATCGTCATAATCTAAATACAAACAATAAAATTATAGGCTGTTCTATAATGGAGTCTTTAGTTCATATTAAAAAAGCTCTAGACACAGTCGCTTAAAGCAAATTTTGAAAGTTTTTCCATAAAATATCACAATTTTTTACATTTTTTCAAAAAAAAATTGGGAGATTAAAAATAAATCATTTTTTTTACACCTTATGGCTTTACACTGTTATTCTTGATTAAACACTTCGAACTAAACCTATTTTTTCATTTTTAACAATTTATATCACTATTTTATATATTTTTTATGTTCGATGCCTCGATAGCGTTTCCGCGCGTGCGAGCGAGACGACGCGAGACGTGAAAATAAACACCGGGCCCGAGAAAGAACGGGGAAAACAAAGCACGCACGGTGGAATGTTTTTCTTGCTTTTTAGGGCCCTGTGTCTGTCTCGCTCGCTCGTTTTGGGAGTGTGTGGGTATGGTGTTTTCCTTACACACTCGCCATCCATCCGACCCCCGTTCTGATGGTCGATGAAAATTGGGAAAGAATTAAAGAACTACAGTGCGAGATGGCAACCGAGCCGAGCAAACAAACGTGACCCAATCCCTTCCCAAGCGTGGCTGGCTGGGTGTATTCGTGTGTGTTGTTTGAGTGTTTTGTTAGAGCCCAAAAACCAAACGCACACGCAGAACGAGTGGGCGCACACGGAAACACAATACTCCCAGCATACACACGGTGTCGCAGAGGGAGTGTATCTGTTTGATGTGATATCGAACTCATAGGAAAAAGCTTTTCCCCGGTGGAAACATTCCAAGCTTTTTGTAAAGCAGTATACTAAGACTCTACCAACGGGGGCATCAACATGCTCGATGGAAAATTAGGTCACAGGGTCACAGGGTGTTTTACAACAAAAAAAAAAAACAAACAATCGTATTCTCTAATCGATATCAATACATAACATCGAACATAAAAAATATATAAAATAGTGATATAAATTGTTAAAAATGAAAAAATAGGTTTAGTTCGAAGTGTTTAATCAAAAACAACATTGTAAAGCCTATGATATGGTGCAAAAAAAAAAGATTAATCTTTAATCTCCCAATTTTTTTTGAAAAAATGTAAAATATTGTTAAATTTTATGGAAAAACTTTCAAAATTAACTTTAAGCTACTGTGTCCAGAGTTTTTTTAATATGCACTAAAAACTTCATTATAGAACAGCCTATAATTTTATTGTTTGTATTTAGGTTATGACGATTTTTTATAAAAAAAACTTTTAAAATAATGTCCAAAAACTCAAACATTTATCTTTGAGTAAAGAAAATGCTAAAAAATAGTAAATAATATCAACCCTTACAGTTTCAAAGCAATTACGTACGGTAATGTCAGTGCAGTACGTAATGTCAGTACAACAGCACACCCAAAAGCACGGAAGCACTTGCGACAAAACAGAAGAAAAAAAACGAAAACACACAAATGGCCCTCCCCGCAGAGCTGCGTTTCTATCGCAAACCCACCGCAACGCGCGTTCGGTAGTTAAATTAAAATCTTTAATTACCAACAAGCCATCCAATAATGGGAAAGTGTGCGCCGCCTCCTTCGACCGGTGCGCATAAATCAACCTGTTAGCTACCGCACGCCTCATTAACGCCCGGGCTCGAAGTGAAGCATCGGGCCGACAACACCCGGGCTACCGGAGCGTCGCCGCGCGTCTTCGTTCGGGCTGGTGCCGCATATTTTTCATATATCATCGCGCGCACGACCGCTTGTTGTTGCTGTTGTTCCAGCTCGGGTGGTGGAAGTGGTGGAAAATAAAAATGAAAACAAATTTACGGCCAACACCTCGCCTTCCACTGCTTCCACTGCGGCACTGGATGAATTAGTAATTAGTAACAACAGCGGAAACAACAGCAACAACAACCCGGAGCTACGGGCCCGAGCCATTTCTTTCAATCTTCCCGATAAATCAGCCCGGGGGACGGCAGCGTGCGACGGATTCATGTGTCTTTATGTGCACACCAAAAACATGCGATTTTGTGTTCCTTTCCGTGGTTAATATTTTAATTCGCTCCATACGCCCACGGCAGCGCACGGCCGGTAGCACGCGGGTGTGTGCTTCGGCTTTCAGATGAGGCGAGAAATTTCTCATTTCATTATGTATTTATTCAAAATTTATTCCGAAGACAGAACATACGCATCACCACCGCCACCGCTGCCGGTAGCGCTGAGTGAGTCAGGTGTGTTTGGAAGTGTTTTTCATTTCTTAACGGCAACAACAACCGACGGGGAAATGGCGAACAAAATAAGAGTGAACCCCCGGTGCCCCGTGGGGGAAAACAAACACTTTTTTTTCTGCAGCAAGAGCGCTCCAAAACTCATCCGACCATTGCATTGCTTCCAAGGGAGAACGTGGCCGAAGAATAAAATGCACAATTGCACAAGCCCCTTTCGGGTCGCCGGTAGAACACCATTTCGAATGCACTTTACAGCGCAAACACACACACACTCGAACAATCTCCTATATTACAATGTTCTTCCAGGGCCCGTGTTGTGACGGTTGAACACTCGAGCCCGTGGTCAGCAGCATTCTGGGCCATTTGGTTGCTCCTCCATGTTCGATTGTACGCCATTCATGTTTGGGGGATAAAGTACTCGGATCGGTCCTATCGGAATCACACATACACACACTCCGCTCGACTGCAGTCATAATGCAGTCGTCCGACCCAGCAGCGGGAGCTTTTTCTTATCTTATTTGAACACCTCCCCGGGCAATGGGAACAACGCTGCGCTGTGCATTTCTCACTCTGTGTGTGTGGATGCCATTTGTTTGTCCTCCGGTGTGGACCGGTGGCTGATAACGAACCCTGAAGGTGCTTCCCACTGCTGCCGTGCGATTAGAAGGCTGCTGCTGCTGGTGGTGATCAAATAGAAGGGGAAACGAAACTTGAACTCGGAACCACCTCTTTCGAGCGGGCTTCTGGTTCACCACCAGTACGAAAGTTTTGTAATACTTCGGAGGGAAAATATTGAAGGTGCACCGGATGGTAACGTAAACATTGCTTGATAATGCTTGAAAATTTAAATAGTTTATCGCAGAACTGAGAGATGGTTTTCAATGTTACGGAATGGAATTGATTCGATTTTCCTAGCTTCGATTTTAGCTAAAATTTTGTCTGCTTGGTCTTCAGAAAGGAAGAATTATTCGAGATTTATATGTCTTTAACAATATTATCAAAAATTGTGTATACAATTTATTTATTTTATTATTCAGCGGTATGACGGTCGTAGAGAAAATTTATGCTTTCAAAATAAACATGAAATACTTAAATACCATTAAACTTATATGCAATTTATGTTGCTTGACGTTTCCATCTCAACTTTGGTTGTCAAAATCGTTTCCGAATGTTTAGCGATGCAAATTCGACGAATGAAAACAACGTCGCTAACCAGATTCATCATTGCCCTAACAAGCATAAGTTTCAAACCGTCACGTCACGCCAAAAAAAAACCCCACCGACGATCATCAGCGCCCGGCTCCGGCTGCCAAAACAAAATTATGCCAAAAACCGATAAAAAATTAAGCCACGAGCTCCTGCCGTTCAACAGGCTCGTAAAAATGGCTCGCTAGAAACGGGGACCTGACGTCCGCGGAAAAAAGGGTTCCGTCGTCAGGTTTCGAAGGAACGTTTTTTTTCTTCTTCTTACACCCTGTCTTACTCGCTTCCTTTCGACCTGCCTAGATCGTGTGTCGTTTCTTCCGCTTTATCTTACTTTTATGACACTTGGCTGAAATGAACTCATTTACGTTCATCACGGGCACTGTTTTTTTTTTCGTTCGCTCCTCCCGTGTTCTGAGAAGCTTCTTACACAATCTCGATTAAATTAAATAGAGAGGGAAAAAAAAACGGCTGCGTGTAAATATCAACATATTTCCAGGCCATGGCCTGACAGTTCTGGTAGCTGCACCCCTTGCCAGCAGAGATTAGAAACACGCGCGCGCGCGCGTGTGTGTGCGGTTTTTAATGCCATGCCTCGGCAGACTTGAGATGCAGATAATGCGATAAGGAGGGAATTGGAATGCTTCAGTCCCGCACGTTAACCTAATTGCTGATCGAGCGCCCCGGTTCCTTTTTTTCCGTCGCCTGCTTGTTTGATTAGCAAACTTTAAAGGATGGATGGAGCGGTTTTCGCACGCATCACGTTTCCACGGCGCATGCTGTGTGCGAAATGGGTGAATTGTTGCGTTGGTCCCAATGTGACACGAAGAATATGGTTTAAATTAAGTATGAGGCTATATTTACGCAGGTTTTTTACAGACTTTCCGTAGCTACGAGCAACTGTAGCCAAAGAATGCCAGCAATGGTGGATCAAGTTAAGCAGGTTTATATAATTTTAAGGAAATGTAAAATTGTAATTTTGAAATGAATTGAGTACAACTTCAAGTATATCAACAGAAGTTTTAAAATTTTTAAACTGTTGTTACACTGTTAAGAATCTAATAGCATGATCTTTGAATATTTATTACACAATTTCTCATATTGTAAAGTTTTTAAGTTACCTGGAAACTCTTAGCAGCATGGTTTTTTTTACTTAAAACAGCAAGGAAGACGCATCTCACTCCTCTAAAATCCGCAGCATCAGACATTACTCGTTTAACTTAATTGGTTTTATTTTTAATGTGAACTCAAACACGTAGAAAATCTCTTTTTTTTGCAATAACAAGTAAGTGTAGTACTACAAATACATTAAATCATAGATGAAGTCAACCATCCAAAGCAGCAAACCTCTTAAACCTGTTGCGACCGATCGTATCTTAATTGTATCTACCCGATCGGGGCCTCAGTTTCGGAGATTAGATTCGGAAACACTCCAACCCATACCGTAGCAACAGTGATGGCAGCGAAAGAACAGCCGAGAATCGCCGCCGTGGTCGGCCGTGATTTATGGTCAGCATGATTTGATCGAGCCGTACCCGATGGCCCGGCCACTCACCATCTGTCGCGCGGGCTTCGGCGGTGCGCCCCAGGCCGGGCCGGGTCTTCGGATCTTCCGCAGCGGCGCGAGATAAATTTCGATAAATCAACGCATCTTGCGGTGATCTGCGCGGCGCACATTCAATCAAAACCTCTCCGTGCGCCCCCCGGGGTGGTCTTCGGTCGCTGGTGGCGAGGAATTTCGATCTCACCATCTGTGCGGGCCCGCGGGAAGGTTTTGTTGAACCTGTCAGGCGCTTTCTTGCCGTACGAAACGCGACCCCTCTCGCGGAGGTCTGTTTTTGACTCCAGCCAATCAGTCAGACCTGCGGCACAGCTGCCCCCGAACCAGCGCTCGAGCGCTGGTAGAGCCGGCACAACCTTTTCCTAATTACAGCCCCTAAACCCTCTCCCCCCAATTCGCGTCAAAATTCAGTCCCCAGCTGGACGGGCACGGTTATAAAACCGAACCGCTTTTCGCACGGCAAATTTTTACAACCCATCATCGGACGCTTTATTGCAGCGATTTTTTGATGGATTTAAAACACACTGCGCACTGTGTGTGTGCGTGTGTGTGTGTCCAGGCATCAGATAGCGGGCCACGAGAAACACGTGCCAGCAGATAAAACTTTCACCTGAAACCACAGAAACAGTGCGAGAGCGCTGTTGAAAAATCACCTCCAAACCCGGACCATAAAGCATTCGCGCGGCCCCTCGTGCGGTTGTGGCAAGTGATTTCGGAGTGCGAAAACGGAAACAAGCGAATTTACTGCAGCTTTCGAGCACCGCATTGAGTACCGTGGGCTTCTTGTGCGGTTCGATTTCTGCCTCCCATCCACCGAGTGTGCGAAACAATTCCTCACTTTAGTCGCGTTTAGTACGTCGCGAAACTTTTTTTTGTTTGCCTTCTTCCGTTGCCGTTTACTTAATGTACCATGCAAAAAGGTCCAAAGTTATGATGTCACTCGCGAATCGACGACCCTTCGGGCAGACCGCACCGTACGAGGGAAAAAAACCCGCGAAACCACGATTTATTGCGCCCGAGGCTCTGCGAAGCGAGGTAAAGTTTGAAACAATGCCATCGATTCATCGCGATTCGCGTTCGCCCGGTTTCTTGATGACTTCATTGCGAAGAAGTTCTCGATGTTTTACCGGGTCGGGGCCGGAGTTTTTTTGTTGGCTCTCGTCCATCCATCCATCCATCTATCAAACGGGCTCGATCGGGCAACAATGTTGGAACGCCTTTGAGTGGAGCATGCTTTCGGTGCCGTGTTCGGTAATTTGAGCCTCTCCCGAAAACGAAATGGACCGCCGTTAAGAACTCGCGGCTTTAATGCCGAACACTCGCGGACCCTGCCTCGGTCAGTAATCAAAACCCGGACAAAAAGCCGGCCACGCAAGGGGAGGCTGTAACGAGCGCAAGATTGTGTGTCGGATCGGGCAATCAATGCGTTCATTTGTTGCGCTCGGTTGCTAACAACAAACGACTGTTGGACTGTGCTGGCAGGCGAAAGAACACGTGTTTTGTGGAATTTGAAGTAGCTTCTGGGTGTAGTGTTGATGTGAGGTTAGGGTGAAGAAGAACGTAGCTAGTGCGCAGCGCAGTGAGCAATGAATGTGGTTCTTTTCCGCTCTTTTAAACTGGAGGTGGATCGGTTTAGTAACTGATAAATGAGAGCGAACTCTCTGAACTTACACTGTTACTTAACTCATTTAATACTAAGTTTCGACTCATTATCACATTGAGCTCCACGTTCATTTAGTTCATATCTGTTTGCCGTTTGGTAGTCGTGACTGAGTTATCTCTTTGAATATGGTTAATGTAGTTAACACCGTGGATCATTTTTGCCTATGCCTCATTTTTCCAACCATATAAACCACTCTTCAAGTTGAAGGAACCCAACAACTCTTTTCTTGAAAAAAGTTCATCACAAGGACCTGCTGAAGGTGGACGATATTTGATCCAACTGAAGTGCCTCGATCTCCCCATACCCACACCAACGCAAACCGAACCCGTCAGGTTGTGTGTGTCCATCTTGAGCCGCTCAAGATGGAGGCATGGACATCCATCGAAGGTCCAGCGACCACCATCCGTCTATACTTACTGCTGCTATTTTTCTCTCTGCTTCTCTGCTTTTTTCTCGAGGGTACCGGCTCGCACCGTGAACTCATTTGTCGTTCGTCCCCAACCACCAACCCTCACGGCCCGCTTGTCACTTGAAACGAGTCGTGAAATCGGCAGCAAACAGCGGCTCCCGCAAGGAGCCCCAAAAGTGCTTTTAATGTGTCCGAACGCAGAAACTCTGCGCCGAGCCACACAAAAGGAAACCCCGCGTGGAATAAATCTTACAAAGCCCACCAAGACACACGGACCTTCGCGGACTGCCTCGGGGCTCGGCTTTTGACCACCGCAACGTTTTCCGTCCGTCAACTATTGCTCATGGTTTTACATAAGCTTCAGCCGCGCGTGTGTATGTGTGCCTTTTTTTTCGGTGGAGGGAGCCATAACTCACCCCCGAGCGACACTAAATGCGGATACGCTGCACGATTTGCTTGATCGATTGGAGCTCGCTCGGAATACGGAAGCGTGCGTCCGGAATGGGAAGCCCCGGTTACTACCGTGCACGGCGGTGTGAATGCGTTGATTGTTTACTTTTGTTATTTTACTTGTGCGTTTTTTGCTGCGTTTGTCATCTCTGGCCTTAACCTGATTTTCGGGTGATTGTGTGGTGTGTGCAAAAAATAGAAAAAATGGTTGTCTGATAGCAAACGCACATTCAGTCGATACCGATAGCGTGAGTAGCCTTATGCGAAAAGGAATTTTGCTCAAACATCATGTAACAGTCGAGCAAGTGGCGTACAAAAGATGAAAGAACCAGCACCGACTGAGTGTGACGTATTGCATTTGTCTGATATTGATCTTGCGAACATGCCTTTATCATCACTGTTGCAATAGAGAGGGCAACAGTTTAACATTCCTTTATGTCGTTTTTATAGACCTTTTTTAAACTGTTAATTTAACACAATTGCCATCATTTCCATTTAACCAGTTTGACTATTTTTAAGAGTTTCCGGGTCTTTAAACGTGGGATTTCAGCTCAGCAAAAGACCATAAGCGCATTGCATTGTTAGTTATTATGAATTTATGAACGTTAATTATTAAATTTCTTTCACAACTTCAAACGTCACTGTTATGTTTCCAATTTTAAACAGACTCTCTTTCTGTTTTCCACGAAATTAAGTTCACCATATCATTTCCACCATAATCGGATAACGTTTCCAATCTGTTCGATCCGTTTTTTCCTCTTCCAAGTCCCGCTAACGAGTGGGGTAAATTCCTGTGAATGAATTTTTGTGTGTGTATTTTTACATTGTCCTACGGAAAAAACAGCGCAATTCCTGTTGGTGGTGCATTCGAACGGCGCAACCGACAGATAAATTGAATTCAATAAAACTCCTTTCGCAACTCACACGCACGTACGCCGCCAGGAACAGGAAAGGGCGTGCTGCTCACGTACGACGCGCAAACGGTGCAAACACAATCAACTCCTTCGCCGGTGGAAAATCATAAATTACAATTAAAATATTCTCGGTGGTTTGTTTTGTTGCTCGTTCTCTTTTTTTCTTCTTTTTCGGCTGCTGCCTGTATCTCTCTCGCGCGATCGAGGATTTAAAATCCCGGAGCAATATCTCGGCGCGTAGGGGATTTCGTCGTTCGTTCCATTCTTTCGGTCCGAGCGATCCTCTGCGGTGGATGGCGTTTCGAGGCACAGCTCCACCGTGAGGAGCACGTCGTAGAGCAAACGGCGCATTTGTTATGGTCGCGAGATGCGCTCGAGCCGATAAGATCCCGCGGAGGCCCGCGACCGGTTGCAGGAGGATCGTTTCGGGTTTTTCTCAAACAGAAGAGAGCGCAGACTCCAAACGGCGGCTGCGGGAGGATCACGATCGCGCTCGGAATGCGTCAGCAGAAATGGGGAAGGAAAACGAGAGGAGAGAGAGAGAGAGAGCGAGAGAGAGCGAGCGTTTGAAGCAACGAAAAGTTCAACGAATTCAAACGGAACGGATCACGAACACCAGCCTCGAAGCCTTCAGGCAGCCTCCGCAGCTGTGTTTCGGTGCTACTTCTGCTCCCTGCTGGACTTTGTTATGCTCCACCCGTTAGGCGGTGGCGGAGTGAGCGCCCGCGCGCGCGGGGAAGAGATGCTTCGGCGATAGGGAGAGGTAAAATAAAACTGATTGTTATCTTAACATTTTTTTCAATTTATTACTACGCCTGATTGGTATGCGGGACAGGAGAGAACGAGAAAAGAAGAAGAGGTAAAGCGCACACAGACACACCGCGACGCTTCTTTTGCGTCGCTCGGGGACGCTGTGATTGTGGGTGAAAAGTGGGTGGCGGCCGCGGTAAATGATAGGTTTCGAGAGATGTGAAACGGCACTGACATGAGGGAACAGGGGAACAGGGAGATACGCTGGGGGGACACGATGGGGGAGGAGATGTAATAGACCAGGATCAAGATAGTGTGAGCATCAAACTACCTTAAGAGACGTGGAACAGTAGACCGTGTGTGTCGGTGTGCGTGTTCTGGTGGGTTCTACACCTTCTCATCATCATCATCTTTTTGATCATGGTACACCGACTTATGCCGAGTGACGTTTGGTAAGTGAACCATTTTGCCATCGCACAGTGGTAACCTCTGCTGCCACTTAATGGCACAGTGGTTCTCAAACTTTCTTTCCTTCAATTTAATGCCGAATATCGAGGGTATATAAACTCATCTATATTTGAGTGTAAACACACAGTTTATACCATCCAGAATGAGGATGATAATATTGATAATTTCTATATCCTGATATTTTGTATTACAGATATTAATTTTTAGTCATATTTAGTTCATACTTTCCTTATCGTAGTTTCTTTTCATATAGCAATCAGCACTCTCATACAATTTTCAAAATAAGTATTTGAGTAAAGAGGCTTTCTTTCTTAGAATCATCTAAGAGGAATTGTCTCTTTGTAATATTTTAAAAATGGTTTTGTTAAACTTTAACGATTTCTCAAGTTGAAAATGTTATGTTCTTCTTCTAAATCTTATATTTTATTTTAAAAAAACTCAAGAATTCAAAAAGATCAAGAATTGAGCCAAATTCATGGCTCAGTGGTTGAGAATCACTGCTTTAACGGTACCCGCGGTGGAAAAGGCACACGAGAAAGTAGATTCCACCTCTTCAAAGAGCGTCCCGGAGAAGTGGTTCCTCCGGTCAAAACCGACACTTAAATCATGCACCGGATTAAGCGTTGGCTAGCCCGCGTTCTCGTTCCTCTTCCGTGGCGTGGTAATCGTAAAAGCGGTAATTTAATAGTTTTGGAAATAAATTAATTTAAACTAGCCGTGGTCCGAAGGCCCCGGCACGGCGTCAAACACACGCAGCAGCCGGGAAAGCAAAATTCTCGCAGATCCACGGGAGAAGTTGTAGGAGTGTCTATAAAACAGTAATCAGCCGAGCCCCACCGGTTCCCGGGGGGAGAGAAAACTAGTCCAAACCCACCTCACAAGACCCGCACGGTAAAAGAAAACCCAAGAAAATCCTCCTCCCCCACCAGGTAACGAAACAACAACACCGAAAAAAACCCCCCGCTGTATAATTTTTATAATTTTACGATACCATAAAAATTAAAGTAGGAAAAGCCCGTCCGGGACGGGCACGTAAAATTACAGACCACAAAAAGAGGAAGACAAAATGTGAAGTTTTAATTACGTACATTGACGAGCCGTCTTTCGCGCCCTCGTTAGCCCAGCAGCGACGACGGCGTGCGGTGGCGGCGGTAACCCGGAGCAACGAAGTGATTTTAATGGCGAACGGTAGGAGGAATTGCATGCATTTTTAATATCCGCGGGCTCCAGCCGGAGGTCAACCCTGGGCCGGTGGGAAGCCAACCAGGCGAACGGCTGGCGACGATCTCGTGCGCGCTGGAGATTGCGCGATCTTGATGTATTTATGGTCGTAAATTCTTGTCTCGTTTGCTAGGAATGCTTATAAAATGTGTACGCGACCACGACTAGGCGGGCTGATAACTTGTGGACATAAAGCTTGCGCGGGCTTCCCGGTTGTGGTGTCTATCGGCCGTAACTAGACCGATTTATGGAGCCACCGGATTTACGGAGCAGTGCACCGGGAACCGGGAGCTAGATAGTACGTGTAGACATGCACGTACTTGCCATTGGTGGTGATAGGAAATTCGAGTTTTGTGAGTTCGTTTTACATTCGGCGCGAGTAACGCGAAGTAGGCTACGACGTTGGATCCGTCCCCACTTGGGAAACGCTCTAATCAAACGGTTTATGACCCCGGGTTGAAAGGGTTGTCCATTTGCCGCGGTGCGTTCGTTAGCGCGGGTGAGGCTTTTCGATTCGGACGGTGCCAGCTTTTATGCCCCTTACGGTCCGAATGGATTTGATTTTGGAATTAAGCTTTTATGGCTCTAGCCGTCCGGCGGGCGCATCTTCGGACGCTGCGGACGCTTCGGCCGGGGCAATAAAGCAACTCAATCGCGGGCGCATCGATATCGGAGCCGTTAAATAAATTCCAAACAAACGGACGCGTTTTTGACAGCCCACGGCGACATCTCGCGCGTCTCTCGCCGTCGAGGTTCGTTAGCCTGATCGATCGGAGGTTGGGGTGGGCAATAAAAATTGGTGATTAATTTGAGAGACTTGTGAGCTGTGCGTGTGTGCGTGTGTGTTTCTTTTTTACAACCGGTGAGATTAATTAGCACCGATAGACACTTCTCTTTCGGGGAGAGACTCCTAGATCCTCGCAGATGGAGACCCGTCGTCGCGTACCACGTCACGTACCCGGAGGCTACTGTTTTTGTGTCCGTTTTGTCGTACCGACTGCTGCAGGGCAGTCTGTTAATTAGGCTCACCTTCGGGCGCAACTTGCACTTAAAATTTACATCCAAATTGAAGTCCCGCGCGAAGGCGTGAAGGCGCAGAAGGAGCAGAGTCAGCACCACCCGCGAGGCGACGCGTAAATCATACCGTGGCGGGCCCATCCGGAAGACGCGCCGGAGCCGGATGAATAAAACATGTAGCAACAAAACACGCGCCCTCTCGCCCCCTTCTCCAGCGTTCGACCGTCCGTCGACGTCGTAAAGTTTCCACTTCAAGAACTCGGGCCGGCGTGACGTTTGGCAAGTCGCACTGCCTGGTACCGTCTGGTACATGTCAGAAGCAGTTTCGTTCCGGCTCGGTGGACATGTTGGTTCGCATCGTTCGGATCGTGTTCGCGCTACCGGAATGACACTGCACCGCACAGCTGCAGCTGAGCACTCCCGAAGTCGTCAAGTCTTGACCGGCGTCAGCGAGTTCAATGGCGGCTGCTAGGAGTTGGCGCTCAAAGCAAACACGGTGCACGGGGCCGCGTGGAATACATTTCAAATCAAATTCAATTCTTTTAATGTTATGATAAATTTTACGAGCCTGTTAAATTATAGTTATGGCTTTTTCTTCCGAGGCCTTTCCCATCGCCGCGCTTCAGCGCTGGACTTCTTCTACGATCGATTCGGCTTCGATGGGCTAGGAATTAGTAGGTTTTTCAGTCAGTCGTTTCGTGTGGGCGGCTCATTTTTTTATGAGCATGAAATGAGGTTTTTGTGGAAATAATCTCGAGCTCACGAGGCAGCTGGAGGAGCGAAACAAACTGTAAAAATTCTAAAACATGCAAAAGCTTTTACCCGACCATTTTCTGGGGATCTTCACCGAACGCTGTGCTTGCGCCCGGTAAGCCTCTTCGTTAGGCTTATCATGTTTCGCTCACCGTACAGCTCACCGTTTCCGCTAGCTGTTTGCTGCATCAAACAATCAATAAATCGCTAATCGATCGAGTGTTTGGAAACGCTTGCCAACCACTTCACCAATTAATCAACAGAAGCGACAGAAGGAAGCGGTGGAAAGCTGATGGGGGCAACAAACAAAAAAGCGGCTCCCTAATGAGCTACCTGCTACACGATGGCGCGCTGCTTTTCCGTTCGCCGCTGCACCGCAAACGGAAACAGAAGCTTCAAACCATAACGTCTCGACGGATGTACGAAACGGTAGCGGCACGGCAGCGCGCTGCTACCAGTCTTCTTCATGCTCCTTCCCGACGCGAGAGCCCGCGAGTGAGCGCTTTTGAGATTGGGGCGGCAGGTGAATTTTGTAGATTTTTTTTTGCTCGCTCCCGCTCCGTACATGGCTGCCGTTTTCACATTTTCACACCGTGCTTCATTTCCCATTTGTTTTGCCAGCTTTGCAGCTTGTTCGCCAGCAGCGGAAGATGGATGTGTGTGTGTGTGTGTGGCGTGGGCAGGCTTGTTTTCTCACGGAAAGGAAAGAACGAACACTACATTAGTGTGCCGAGAATGAAAAACAAAAATCTCCACCGCACACACTAAACACTCTAACAAGCAGCAGAACGGACGGAACGGACAAAGTGATGACGGGTGTGGAAAACCGTCCGCCCAGGCTAGAAGAGTAATGAGCTGGGAGGAGCACAACCTAATGCGGCTGATTAAATTAGCGATTTTTCGCCCTCCCGAGCTGCCGTTCCCATCGCCCTCGGTTGTGTTGGCTCGATATGTTCGCCGATCGGAGTTTTGATGTACGGCCGGTCCAATTTCCGGTAGTTCAAACGTGTGATAAGAACGTACGAATCGGAATGAGAAGAGAGCAATAAAGCGACGTAAAATATGGCCGCTGTGTTATGGGCTGTAAACGTGTTTTGCAGAGATTGCTGCGATTGTGATGATTTTGTGTTTCGATGTAGCATTTACATCAGCTTCCCCATGGGAAGCGGGAGTTGTGGAATTGAATAAAACGATTTGATGTGCCTGGGTGGATGATTATGAAATGAATAGGAATTCATAAGTCAACATATATGAATCGATATAAAAGTAAAACAACGTGAAAGAGCTTGGAAAACACCATATTAGTATATAGAAATAAAGTTTAAAATCAAAATAATCGAGGAAGAGTGTAAAATAAAGGAGATTGAATCTTCATACTTACTCTAAAGTTGATTTTTTATATAAAAAAACTATGTAATTGCAAAATTTCAACTAACGTATCCACCTGATTTAATAAAAGCGAACTAATAAAACATAATACATAATCAAAATCAAAATAAATCCAGTCCCGATCACAACACTCATTCCCGCATCACTCATCAATAAGCATCGTAAGATGAAATCGTATTTAGAAGGAGAAAAAAAACTCAAACCCAAAGCACAGCATGACCACGGATGGAGCGCAGCACGTTACGATCATTTTTATTGTTAGTTTTATTCGTTTTCAATAAATTAAATGATTGTTTCGTTCCCGTTGCACCCCTTCCCCGGACCGTCCCCTCCCCACCCACGGTAGAGCGATCGTGAGATCGTACGGGCCTTTTCGAAGCCAAACACGAGGGGTGAGAGAAGGAAAAAAATACACCCAGGCGAAGCGAATCGAGAAACATCGAAAAAGAAGCCACGACAGCCATCCGACGCCTTTAAACGTCATTAATAATCGCCACTACCACCATGAACGGCGTGATCAGGTGCCGCTGACGAGGGGCTGCCGTTTTTGCTGCTCGTTTGTGGTGGTGGTGGTGGTGGTAGTAGTAGGAAGCTTGTACATTTAAATGCTGGCAGATGATCGATTCCGTTTCCGACGTTGCGGATCACAAACTCATCGTCACTACGACAACAAACTTCACGAAAATCATTCCGGAGGGACATTTTGGTACAAACTGCTCTCAACGTGGGCGTTCAAGCAGTTCGCCATGCACCCGAGCGCTGGTGCGAATTTGGAAAGTGGTTTAAACTGTCCGTTTCGCGGCGGAAATAAAATGATCGTTGTTTTTATTTTTATTTCGCATCAAACGCGATACGATCGTCGCCTCTACGCTCGTTTCATTCACTTAGGAAGCGTCATCCCTCCCGGCGGTGGCATGCGCTGGGTTTTGGGGTCGAAAGTTTTGTCTTGTTTTTTTCTCACTTCTTTTTGTTTGAGTTATGGCTTTCCGATGCTAATGAAACCGTGTCCATTTTGTAAATAGAGGTGTGTAGGCCTCCGGTTTTATTTTCAAGCTGGAAGCTTTCGAAGCCAGGGTGCACGGATGGTAGCATCCGTTTGGGCTACCAGTCGGGGCTTTCGGGGTCTCTCCACCCATCTTCGCCCTTTCGCGCTCGCCTCCCTTGTCGCGTATTAAAGCGTGTGGTTTTGTTCTCCGACGCTTCTACACGAACTCCCTCGGCCGGAAGTCTTACGCGATGCGTAGTGTGCCGAGAGTGAGGCGAATTGAAAAGTGAATGACAGCTATAAATCATAGCGACATGCGGGGGACGCACCGTTCGCCGGGGAAGAATGGAAAATGCAAACAAGTGGCCAACCGCACTGCTCGAAAACGCAATCCTCTTTAATTGATTGAAGATAAATTGCATTGGCAATTCCGGCCCGGCTTCGTCTGGCCTATAATTAATGAGCTCACTCTCTCACACACAAACACACACACGCATCCGGACGTGTCACAAAAAACGAACAGGACAGTAA
>KZ072701.1:14309-25816 GCA_002091845.1 Anopheles cracens | reverse complement strand
AAAAAAACTCAAGAATTCAAAAAGATCAAGAATTGAGCCAAATTCATGGCTCAGTGGTTGAGAATCACTGCTTTAACGGTACCCGCGGTGGAAAAGGCACACGAGAAAGTAGATTCCACCTCTTCAAAGAGCGTCCCGGAGAAGTGGTTCCTCCGGTCAAAACCGACACTTAAATCATGCACCGGATTAAGCGTTGGCTAGCCCGCGTTCTCGTTCCTCTTCCGTGGCGTGGTAATCGTAAAAGCGGTAATTTAATAGTTTTGGAAATAAATTAATTTAAACTAGCCGTGGTCCGAAGGCCCTGGCACGGCGTCAAACACACGCAGCAGCCGGGAAAGCAAAATTCTCGCAGATCCACGGGACAAGTTGTAGGAGTGTCTATAAAACAGTAATCAGCCGAGCCCCACCGGTTCCCGGGGGGAGAGAAAACTAGTCCAAACCCACCTCACAAGACCCGCACGGTAAAAGAAAACCCAAGAAAATCCTCCTCCCCCACCAGGTAACGAAACAACAACACCGAAAAAAAACCCCCCGCTGTATAATTTTTATAATTTTACGATACCATAAAAATTAAAGTAGGAAAAGCCCGTCCGGGACGGGCACGTAAAATTACAGACCACAAAAAGAGGAAGACAAAATGTGAAGTTTTAATTACGTACATTGACGAGCCGTCTTTCGCGCCCTCGTTAGCCCAGCGGCGACGACGGCGGCGGTGGCGGCGGTAGCCCGGAGCAACGAAGTGATTTTAATGGCGAACGGTAGGAGGAATTGCATGCATTTTTAATATCCGCGGGCTCCAGCCGGAGGTCAACCCTGGGCCGGTGGGAAGCCAACCAGGCGAACGGCTGGCGACGATCTCGTGCGCGCTGGAGATTGCGCGATCTTGATGTATTTATGGTCGTAAATTCTTGTCTCGTTTGCTAGGAATGCTTATAAAATGTGTACGCGACCACGACTAGGCGGGCTGATAACTTGTGGACATAAAGCTTGCGCGGGCTTCCCGGTTGTGGTGTCTATCGGCCGTAACTAGACCGATTTATGGAGCCACCGGATTTACGGAGCAGTGCACCGGGAACCGGGAGCTAGATAGTACGTGTAGACATGCACGTACTTGCCATTGGTGGTGATAGGAAATTCGAGTTTTGTGAGTTCGTTTTACATTCGGCGCGAGTAACGCGAAGTAGGCTACGACGTTGGATCCGTCCCCACTTGGGAAACGCTCTAATCAAACGGTTTATGACCCCGGGTTGAAAGGGTTGTCCATTTGCCGCGGTGCGTTCGTTAGCGCGGGTGAGGCTTTTCGCCGATTCGGACGGTGCCAGCTTTTATGCCCCTTACGGTCCGAATGGATTTGATTTTGGAATTAAGCTTTTATGGCTCTAGCCGTCCGGCGGGCGCATCTTCGGACGCTGCGGACGCTTCGGCCGGGGCAATAAAGCAACTCAATCGCGGGCGCATCGATATCGGAGCCGTTAAATAAATTCCAAACAAACGGACGCGTTTTTGACAGCCCACGGCGACATCTCGCGCGCCTCTCGCCGTCGAGGTTCGTTAGCCTGATCGATCGGAGGTTGAGCAATAAAAATTGGTGATTAATTTGAGAGACCTGTGAGCTGTGCGTGTGTGCGTGTGTGTTTCTTTTTTACAACTGGTGAGATTAATTAGCACCGATAGACACTTCTCTTTCGGGGAGAGACTCCCAGATCCTCGCAGATGGAGAGCCGTCGTCGCGTACCACGTCACGTACCCGGAGGCTACTGTTTCTGGGTCCGTTTTGTCGTTCTGACTGCTGCAGGGCAGTCTGTTAATTAGGCTCACCTTCGGGCGCAACTTGCACTTAAAATTTACATCCAAATTGAAGTCCCGCGCGAAGGCGTGAAGGCGCAGAAGGAGCAGAGTCAGCACCACCCGCGAGGCGACGCGTAAATCATACCGTGGCGGGCCCATCCGGAAGACGCGCCGGAGCCGGATGAATAAAACATGTAGCAACAAAACACGCGCCCTCTCGCCCCCTTCTCCAGCGTTCGACCGTCCGTCGACGTCGTAAAGTTTCCACTTCAAGAACTCGGGCCGGCGTGACGTTTGGCAAGTCGCACTGCCTGGTACCGTCTGGTACATGTCAGAAGCAGTTTCGTTCCGGCTCGGTGGACATGTTGGTTCGCATCGTTCGGATCGTGTTCGCGCTACCGGAATGACACTGCACCGCACAGCTGCAGCTGAGCACTCCCGAAGTCGTCAAGTCTTGACCGGCGTCAGCGAGTTCAATGGCGGCTGCTAGGAGTTGACGCTTAAAGCAAACACGGTGCACAGGGCCGCGTGGAATACATTTCAAATCAAATTCAATTCTTTTAATGTTATGATAAATTTTACGAGCCTGTTAAATTATAGTTATGGCTTTTTCTTCCGAGGCCTTTCCCATCGCCGCGCTTCAGCGCTGGACTTCTTCTACGATCGATTCGGCTTCGATGGGCTAGGAATTAGTAGGTTTTTCAGTCAGTCGTTTCGTGTGGGCGGCTCATTTTTTTATGAGCATGAAATGAGGTTTTTGTGGAAATAATCTCGAGCTCACGAGGCAGCTGGAGGAGCGAAACAAACTGTAAAAATTCTAAAACATGCAAAAGCTTTTACCCGACCATTTTCTGGGGATCTTCGCCGAACGCTGTGCTTGCGCACGGTAAGCCTCTTCGTTAAGCTTATCATGTTTCGCTCACCGTACAGCTCACCGTTTCCGCTTGCTGTTTGCTGCATCAAACAATCAATAAATCGCTAATCGATCGAGTGTTTGGAAACGCTTGCCAACCACTTCACCAATTAATCAACAGAAGCGACAGAAGGAAGCGGTGGAAAGCTGATGGGGGCAACAACAAAAAAGCGGCTCCCTAATGAGCTACCTGCTACACGATGGCGCGCTGCTTTTCCGTTCGCCGCTGCACCGCAAACGGAAACAGAAGCTTCAAACCATAACGTCTCGACGGATGTACGAAACGGTAGCGGCACGGCAGCGCGCTGCTACCAGTCTTCTTCATGCTCCTTCCCGACGCGAGAGCCCGCGAGTGAGCGCTTTTGAGATTGGGGCGGCAGGTGAATTTTGTAGATTTTTTTTGCTCGCTCCCGCTCCGTACATGGCTGCCGTTTTCACATTTTCACACCGTGCTTCATTTCCCATTTGTTTTGCCAGCTTTGCAGCTTGTTCGCCAGCAGCGGAAGATGGATGTGTGTGTGTGTGTGTGGCGTGGGCAGGCTTGTTTTCTCACGGAAAGGAAAGAAGGAACACTACATTAGTGTGCCGAGAGTGAAAAACAAAAATCTCCACCGCACACACTAAACACTCTAACAAGCAGCAGAACGGACGGAACGGACAAAGTGATGACGGGTGTGGAAAACCGTCCGCCCAGGCTAGAAGAGTAATGAGCTGGGAGGAGCACAACCTAATGCGTCTGATTAAATTAGCGATTTTTCGCCCTCCCGAGCTGCCGTTCCCATCGCCCTCGGTTGTGTTGGCTCGATATGTTCGCCGATCGGAGTTTTGATGTACGGCCGGTCCAATTTCCGGTAGTTCAAACGTGTGATAAGAACGTACGAATCGGAATGAGAAGAGAGCAATAAAGCGACGTAAAATATGGCCGCTGTGTTATGGGCTGTAAACGTGTTTTGCAGAGATTGCTGCGATTGTGATGATTTTGTGTTTCGATGTAGCATTTACATCAGCTTCCCCATGGGAAGCGGGAGTGGTGGTATTGAATAAAACGATTTGATGTGCCTGGGTGGTTGATATGAAATGAAATGGAATGTATAAGTCAATATATATGAATCGATATAAAAGTAAAACAACGTGAAAGAGCTTGGAAAACACCATATTAGTATATAGAAATAAAGTTTAAAATCAAAATAATCGAGGAAGAGTGTAAAATAAAGGAGATTGAATCTTCATACTTACTCTAAAGTTGATTTTTTATATAAAAAAACTATGTAATTGCAAAATTTCAACTAACGTATCCACCTGATTTAATAAAAGCGAACTAATAAAACATAATACATAATCAAAATCAAAATAAATCCAGTCCCGATCACAACACTCATTCCCGCATCACTCATCAATAAAAAAAACTCAAGAATTCAAAAAGATCAAGAATTGAGCCAAATTCATGGCTCAGTGGTTGAGAATCACTGCTTTAACGGTACCCGCGGTGGAAAAGGCACACGAGAAAGTAGATTCCACCTCTTCAAAGAGCGTCCCGGAGAAGTGGTTCCTCCGGTCAAAACCGACACTTAAATCATGCACCGGATTAAGCGTTGGCTAGCCCGCGTTCTCGTTCCTCTTCCGTGGCGTGGTAATCGTAAAAGCGGTAATTTAATAGTTTTGGAAATAAATTAATTTAAACTAGCCGTGGTCCGAAGGCCCTGGCACGGCGTCAAACACACGCAGCAGCCGGGAAAGCAAAATTCTCGCAGATCCACGGGACAAGTTGTAGGAGTGTCTATAAAACAGTAATCAGCCGAGCCCCACCGGTTCCCGGGGGGAGAGAAAACTAGTCCAAACCCACCTCACAAGACCCGCACGGTAAAAGAAAACCCAAGAAAATCCTCCTCCCCCACCAGGTAACGAAACAACAACACCGAAAAAAAACCCCCCGCTGTATAATTTTTATAATTTTACGATACCATAAAAATTAAAGTAGGAAAAGCCCGTCCGGGACGGGCACGTAAAATTACAGACCACAAAAAGAGGAAGACAAAATGTGAAGTTTTAATTACGTACATTGACGAGCCGTCTTTCGCGCCCTCGTTAGCCCAGCGGCGACGACGGCGGCGGTGGCGGCGGTAGCCCGGAGCAACGAAGTGATTTTAATGGCGAACGGTAGGAGGAATTGCATGCATTTTTAATATCCGCGGGCTCCAGCCGGAGGTCAACCCTGGGCCGGTGGGAAGCCAACCAGGCGAACGGCTGGCGACGATCTCGTGCGCGCTGGAGATTGCGCGATCTTGATGTATTTATGGTCGTAAATTCTTGTCTCGTTTGCTAGGAATGCTTATAAAATGTGTACGCGACCACGACTAGGCGGGCTGATAACTTGTGGACATAAAGCTTGCGCGGGCTTCCCGGTTGTGGTGTCTATCGGCCGTAACTAGACCGATTTATGGAGCCACCGGATTTACGGAGCAGTGCACCGGGAACCGGGAGCTAGATAGTACGTGTAGACATGCACGTACTTGCCATTGGTGGTGATAGGAAATTCGAGTTTTGTGAGTTCGTTTTACATTCGGCGCGAGTAACGCGAAGTAGGCTACGACGTTGGATCCGTCCCCACTTGGGAAACGCTCTAATCAAACGGTTTATGACCCCGGGTTGAAAGGGTTGTCCATTTGCCGCGGTGCGTTCGTTAGCGCGGGTGAGGCTTTTCGCCGATTCGGACGGTGCCAGCTTTTATGCCCCTTACGGTCCGAATGGATTTGATTTTGGAATTAAGCTTTTATGGCTCTAGCCGTCCGGCGGGCGCATCTTCGGACGCTGCGGACGCTTCGGCCGGGGCAATAAAGCAACTCAATCGCGGGCGCATCGATATCGGAGCCGTTAAATAAATTCCAAACAAACGGACGCGTTTTTGACAGCCCACGGCGACATCTCGCGCGTCTCTCGCCGTCGAGGTTCGTTAGCCTGATCGATCGGAGGTTGGGGTGGGCAATAAAAATTGGTGATTAATTTGAGAGACTTGTGAGCTGTGCGTGTGTGCGTGTGTGTTTCTTTTTTACAACCGGTGAGATTAATTAGCACCGATAGACACTTCTCTTTCGGGGAGAGACTCCTAGATCCTCGCAGATGGAGACCCGTCGTCGCGTACCACGTCACGTACCCGGAGGCTACTGTTTTTGTGTCCGTTTTGTCGTACCGACTGCTGCAGGGCAGTCTGTTAATTAGGCTCACCTTCGGGCGCAACTTGCACTTAAAATTTACATCCAAATTGAAGTCCCGCGCGAAGGCGTGAAGGCGCAGAAGGAGCAGAGTCAGCACCACCCGCGAGGCGACGCGTAAATCATACCGTGGCGGGCCCATCCGGAAGACGCGCCGGAGCCGGATGAATAAAACATGTAGCAACAAAACACGCGCCCTCTCGCCCCCATTCTCCAGCGTTCGACCGTCCGTCGACGTCGTAAAGTTTCCACTTCAAGAACTCGGGCCGGCGTGACGTTTGGCAAGTCGCACTGCCTGGTACCGTCTGGTACATGTCAGAAGCAGTTTCGTTCCGGCTCGGTGGACATGTTGGTTCGCATCGTTCGGATCGTGTTCGCGCTACCGGAATGACACTGCACCGCACAGCTGCAGCTGAGCACTCCCGAAGTCGTCAAGTCTTGACCGGCGTCAGCGAGTTCAATGGCGGCTGCTAGGAGTTGGCGCTCAAAGCAAACACGGTGCACGGGGCCGCGTGGAATACATTTCAAATCAAATTCAATTCTTTTAATGTTATGATAAATTTTACGAGCCTGTTAAATTATAGTTATGGCTTTTTCTTCCGAGGCCTTTCCCATCGCCGCGCTTCAGCGCTGGACTTCTTCTACGATCGATTCGGCTTCGATGGGCTAGGAATTAGTAGGTTTTTCAGTCAGTCGTTTCGTGTGGGCGGCTCATTTTTTTATGAGCATGAAATGAGGTTTTTGTGGAAATAATCTCGAGCTCACGAGACAGCTGGGGGGGCGAAACAACTGTAAAAATTCTAAAACATGCAAAAGCTTTTACCCGACCATTTTCTGGGGATCTTCGCCGAACGCTGTGCTTGCGCCCGGTAAGCCTCTTCGTTAAGCTTATCATGTTTCGCTCACCGTACAGCTCACCGTTTCCGCTTGCTGTTTGCTGCATCAAACAATCAATAAATCGCTAATCGATCGAGTGTTTGGAAACGCTTGCCAACCACTTCACCAATTAATCAACAGAAGCGACAGAAGGAAGCGGTGGAAAGCTGATGGGGGCAACAACAAAAAAGCGGCTCCCTAATGAGCTACCTGCTACACGATGGCGCGCTGCTTTTCCGTTCGCCGCTGCACCGCAAACGGAAACAGAAGCTTCAAACCATAACGTCTCGACGGATGTACGAAACGGTAGCGGCACGGCAGCGCGCTGCTACCAGTCTTCTTCATGCTCCTTCCCGACGCGAGAGCCCGCGAGTGAGCGCTTTTGAGATTGGGGCGGCAGGTGAATTTTGTAGATTTTTTTTTGCTCGCTCCCGCTCCGTACATGGCTGCCGTTTTCACATTTTCACACCGTGCTTCATTTCCCATTTGTTATGCCAGCTTTGCAGCTTGTTCGCCAGCAGCGGAAGATGGATGTGTGTGTGTGTGTGTGTGGCGTGGGCAGGCTTGTTTTCTCACGGAAAGGAAAGAACGAACACTACATTAGTGTGCCGAGAATGAAAAACAAAAATCTCCACCGCACACACTAAACACTCTAACAAGCAGCAGAACGGACGGCATGAAATACTACGGAGCATCTACAGAGCGCAGACGGAACGATCTCACCGACAACCGGCGGGGATGATTAAAAGGACGCAAAACCTCTAAACAAAGTGATGACGGGTGTGGAAAACCGTCCGCCCAGGCTAGAAGAGTAATGAGCTGGGAGGAGCACAACCTAATGCGGCTGATTAAATTAGCGATTTTTCGCCCTCCCGAGCTGCCGTTCCCATCGCCCTCGGTTGTGTTGGCTCGATATGTTCGCCGATCGGAGTTTTGATGTACGGCCGGTCCAATTTCCGGTAGTTCAAACGTGTGATAAGAACGTACGAATCGGAATGAGAAGAGCGCAATAAAGCGACGTAAAATATGGCCGCTGTGTTATGGGCTGTAAACGTGTTTTGCAGAGATTGCTGCGATTGTGATGATTTTGTGTTTCGATGTAGCATTTACATCAGCTTCCCCATGGGAAGCGGGAGTTGTGGAATTGAATAAAACGATTTGATGTGCCTGGGTGGATGATTATGAAATGAATAGGAATTCATAAGTCAACATATATGAATCGATATAAAAGTAAAACAACGTGAAAGAGCTTGGAAAACACCATATTAGTATATAGAAATAAAGTTTAAAATCAAAATAATCGAGGAAGAGTGTAAAGTAAAGGATATTGAATTTTCATACTCACTCTAAAGTTGATTTTTTATATAAAAAAACTGTGTAATTGCAAAATTTCAACTAACGTATCCACCTGATTTAATAAAAGCGATCTATTAAAACATAATACATAATCAAAATCAAAATAAATTCAGTCCCGATCACAACACTCATTCCCGCATCACTCATCAATAAGCATCGTAAGATGAAATCGTATTTAGAAGGAGAAAAAAAACTCAAACCCAAAGCACAGCATGACCACGGATGGAGCGCAGCACGTTACGATCATTTTTATTGTTAGTTTTATTCGTTTTCAATAAATTAAATGATTGTTTCGTTCCCGTTGCACCCCTTCCCCGGACCGTCCCCTCCCCACCCACGGTAGAGCGATCGTGAGATCGTACGGGCCTTTTCGAAGCCAAACACGAGGGGTGAGAGAAGGAAAAAAATACACCCAGGCGAAGCGAATCGAGAAACATCGAAAAAGAAGCCACGACAGCCATCCGACGCCTTTAAACGTCATTAATAATCGCCACTACCACCATGAACGGCGTGATCAGGTGCCGCTGACGAGGGGCTGCCGTTTTTGCTGCTCGTTTGTGGTGGTGGTGGTGGTGGTAGTAGTAGGAAGCTTGTACATTTAAATGCTGGCAGATGATCGATTCCGTTTCCGACGTTGCGGATCACAAACTCATCGTCACTACGACAACAAACTTCACGAAAATCATTCCGGAGGGACATTTTGGTACAAACTGCTCTCAACGTGGGCGTTCAAGCAGTTCGCCATGCACCCGAGCGCTGGTGCGAATTTGGAAAGTGGTTTAAACTGTCCGTTTCGCGGCGGAAATAAAATGATCGTTGTTTTTATTTTTATTTCGCATCAAACGCGATACGATCGTCGCCTCTACGCTCGTTTCATTCACTTAGGAAGCGTCATCCCTCCCGGCGGTGGCATGCGCTGGGTTTTGGGGTCGAAAGTTTTGTCTTGTTTTTTTCTCACTTCTTTTTGTTTGAGTTATGGCTTTCCGATGCTAATGAAACCGTGTCCATTTTGTAAATAGAGGTGTGTAGGCCTCCGGTTTTATTTTCAAGCTGGAAGCTTTCGAAGCCAGGGTGCACGGATGGTAGCATCCGTTTGGGCTACCAGTCGGGGCTTTCGGGGTCTCTCCACCCGTCTTCGCCCTTTCGCGCTCGCGTCCCTTGTCGCGTATTAAAGCGTGTGGTTTTGTTCTTCGACGCTTCTACACGAACTCCCTCGGCCGGAAGTCTTACGCGATGCGTAGTGTTCCGAGAGTGAGGCGAATTGAAAAGTGAATGACAGCTATAAATCATAGCGACATGCGGGGGACGCACCGTTCGCCGGGGAAGAATGGAAAATGCAAACAAGTGGCCAACCGCACTGCTCGAAAACGCAATCCTCTTTAATTGATTGAAGATAAATTGCATTGGCAATTCCGGCCCGGCTTCGTCTGGCCTATAATTAATGAGCTCACTCTCTCACACACAAACACACACACGCATCCGGACGTGTCACAAAAAACGAACAGGACAGTAACGCCAATAGCGAAATTTATGAACCGCATCTTTATAAGTGCAGCGATACACACACACACACACACACACGGAAAAAGGGTACCTTATCTCGCATCGAACTGGAAAAATGCGGTGGTGTGTGTGATGAGTTATCGAGCGATCATAAATTTACTTTATCCAAAATGGATTAACTCCCGTTTTGCAGTAGTGGCAGCGGCCGGGCGTGAACATGTGTCCACTCACGGGCCGGATGCTGGCGCAGGAGAGAGAGAGAATGATAAATCTCATTCCGGGCGTAAAGCGTAAAGCGATTGGAGCGGAGAAAATGAATAAATATTGATTGTTTTTTTTTTGTTGCAGCCTGTGTGAGTTAATGGGAATCATTTAAATCGATTCGGAATGCAGCAATTGTGGCTTTAATGAGCTTGCTCGTTGAAGCAATTGATGCCATTGAGAGCAAACAGATATTTGATAATAATCTGCTATTTGATAAACACGTTTAAAAGAATTAAGACACCAACGAGATAAGACGTCAGACATTTCATTGACTTGTTCATAGAACTCTTAGACTGTTTAACATCTTGATCAATCATTTCATTAAACAATCCTTCACGATCGTACCAACCTCAGCGTCGTAGCCAATTTGCCCCCAATTAAAGCAACCGCCCAGCGATACTCGCACACTTACCAATTTGGCCAAGCCTAAGCGCTCGAGGTGCACACACACGGAAAAAGGGTACCTTATCTCGCATCGAACTGGAAAAATGCGGTGGTGTGTGTGATGAGTTATCGAGCGATCATAAATTTACTTTATCCAAAATGGATTAACTCCCGTTTTGCAGTAGTGGCAGCGGCCGGGCGTGAACATGTGTCCACTCACGGGCCGGATGCTGGCGCAGGAGAGAGAGAGAATGATAAATCTCATTCCGGGCGTAAAGCGTAAAGCGATTGGAGCGGAGAAAATGAATAAATATTGATTGTTTTTTTTTTTGTTGCAGCCTGTGTGAGTTGATGGGAATCATTTAAATCGATTCGGAATGCAGCAATTGTGGCTTTAATGAGCTTGCTCGTTGAAGCAATTGATGCTGTTGAGAGCAAACAGATATTTAATCTGATATTTGGTTAAAACGTTTAAAAGAATTGACAAATCAATATTAGAGCCACTCATAGAATAACCAACGAGACAAGACATCAGACACTACACTGACTTGATCATAGAATAGAACTCTGAGACTGTTTAACATCTTGATCAATCAATTTTTTAATAAAATTAAGACGAGATGGTTAAAACAATCCTCCACGATCGTACCAACCTCAGCGTCGTACCCAATTTGCCCCCAATTAAAGCAACCGCCCAGCGATACTCGCACACTTACCAATTTGGCCAAGCCTAAGCGCTCGAGGTGCTATTGCGCACGTCTCCGTACTTTCACACCGTCCAACACGGCGCGCGAAACTTGATCCACCGATCCGCTGCACAACACCGCCTCACTGCACTATAAATCCTTCGCCGCGAAGGTTTCCTTCTCAGCTCAACACACAGAGGGTTTGATTGATATTCACTGATACCTCCAGACGGACGGTGGTTTATTTTTGTATCCTCGAACGACACTTTTGTTATGAACGCTTGTGCTCTTTTTCAAAAATCACTTTGTGTAGCTTTTTTTTCTCTCCCCAAACAACAACACACTCACACATGCACATTAATCCCTTCCCGCGTCGGAAGACGGCCACCGCCTTCCCCACCTTCAGGCGGCGTATATCGTATATCGCTGCAGCATCTCAAGCCTTCTGCCTGCGGACATCACCAGTTTAATCCCGGCCACACATTATTATTTGCTTCTTCACTTTCCTCGCTCGTTTCACCGACTCAC
>KZ072698.1:64904-76535 GCA_002091845.1 Anopheles cracens | reverse complement strand
TTTTGAATAACAATATGAATATTTGTCTTTCTAAAAATTATTGTTATAGAAATTGAATCTCTCTACTGCGGACATATGCGAATTTATACCCCTTACAAAGACCTCGATAAATAATATGTCCCTTACAACAAATAATGCACACAAACATATACGAATATGATAATAGTTGTCTAGACCGGCTGCGACGATAACCATTCGAATGGGCGCCTCAAGATCCGTCGCATACAGCAAATCCCGATGGCACCGAAGCGCACGACCACTAAAACATAAGCACCTTAAATCTGTATTTTCCAATTAGCTGAATCGACTGAGAGTCGTGAGCTGTTGCTTCGTCTGTAGTGGCGCTTGCCATTAACGAGCATCGACCGTCTTTTCTAGAAGATGCTCGGCAAAGCAAATGCCAAAGCGAGCGCGGCATCAGCCCGAATTTTATGATGGCGTGCTTTCCGAGGCGGCTCATAGATGATTGTATATAAGCCCCGTCCGTCGTTTGTAAATGTTCCTCTAATTTTCCGCTATCTTCCTTTCGTTCATTCCTACCGCGATGATGGCTATCGGCGATCTGTGCTAGCTATAGCTTCCCTTCTATATTCTTCTTAGTGTGTCGAGTCTATGTAAATAAACGATCCACGCTCGTGATCGTGAACGTTTGTAGGCAGCTACGTACATCAGCGAAAAAAAAACACACACACACACACACAAACCAAGCCTCGATGGTCTGCGCACCCTTTGCGTTCGCATATAGTATATAACTGTCTCGTTCGAATACGTGTGGTACATAGAAATCAATTATGAAAAATAACCTTCAACTTCAAAACACACCAAAATGTTTTTAAATTAGTCTTTTCGTCCTACTCCCGCCGGTTTTCGCCCGGTCTCGCTAACTATCACGCCTTCCTTATAATGGTATTGTTTTTTAAATTTAGGTTTCCTTCACCCTATTGCTTGTTTTGAATTAGTCTGGTGGCCTCCTGATGGAACGTTTTAACCAGTATGTATATTGAATTCATTTCGATTCGCTGTACAATTTATTTTGGTGATGCATCATGAAAAGACCAGTCATAAGGATTTTGCTCTTGCAAATTTCCAACGTATGGTCCAACTAGTGCATTTATACTGTGTGGAATTCAGAGCTCCGACGTCTGTCTACAAACAAACAAACAAATGAAAAAAGCCACTGTTTGCCCTTAACGCCACGTCCCATATGCCCGTGCAGCAGCCGTATGTTTGCACATGAGCCCAATCGGAAACATGCTGCTACTGCGTCAAGTGTACTTGAAGCATCTCCCAAAAACGTACAAACTAGACTAGCTTGACGCTGCTTCGCAACTTGCTTCCGAATGGGGGAATGGGGGGTATACTTGCGTTTTCGGAAGGCACAAACACCCCCGCTGGTGTAAAATTGTTATTCAATTTGGAAATTGGAGAATTGGGTTGCGCGTTCATCTTCGGTAATCTTCTCATTAGCGTAGCAGTAGCAGTTTCATTTTCCACCGACTGACTGAATCGACCTATCCAGAGGAAAGAGGCGCGGAGAGTGGCCCAGCGAAAGTAAAATTGGTCAGAAATTTGAAGATGGTTAACGAAATAGGCAATAAAAGTGAGCATCAATGGTTTCGATTAATGGCTATTTGCCAACACCAATTTGGCTATCATACCAGCATAAATTGTAAAGAAATAGGAATGATAACGATTCTAGAAGATCATTTTTTTATTATTACTGGCGTAAATATTGAATTAAATAAATATTAATTAGTGTGCAGCGTACTGAAGGTTCGGAAGGTACAGAAGGTCCAGATCCAGTAATCCAGTTCAGATTCGAACACACTACTTGCTACAATATCGATTAAAACCATTTTACATGCACTTCGTGATACGTG
Source organism: Anopheles cracens (assembly GCA_002091845.1). NCBI lineage: Eukaryota > Metazoa > Arthropoda > Insecta > Diptera > Culicidae > Anopheles > Anopheles cracens. The sequence continues at coordinate 74,655 of KZ072698.1, read as the reverse complement.
TGGTGTATAATAGAAATAAATTGCATTAACGAAAACTTAAGTCATAACAATTGTATAATACTACAAAGTAGAAATTAATTCCATGTTAAATATCATTCTCGTACTCTGTACGAAAAGTAACTTCAATGCGACATAAAAGAGAAACCTCTCGAAATAGCTGTTTCGTTAAAGACAGCTAACTCAACATTTTAAGGTAATTTTTTATAATTAAAATAAAAAAGATTAATATTAAAACCTTTCAAGCTTTGATCAATTTTGTTGGTAGTAAATAGTATATGCTTGCTTCAGGAAAGCTAGTATTCCAGCATACTAGCCTATGTCAGAATAACATGAGTAATGAATCTGCTGTGTTCGATAAAGCTGCGGAAAACATCGGCGTGGGATTTGAATAAGGAAAAAAAATGATTAATGATCCATCCAGCTAACCGAACGAACGGTCGAGGGATAGCCATCCTTCCCGGGACGTGGACTATAGCTGATGACTATAAAGAACCTTTTTCTAACTGGTTGGATTTTTTTCCATTATATTTAAAATATTGAAAATGAATGAGAAGCCATCGCAAGGAGAAATATAATTAATGAACTTTCTACGCAGCGCGTGAATAAAGTCACTTTCGTGTGCGGAGATTTCCTCTAAAATTTTCATATGAATCGATTCCTTTCTCCTTTTGAAAGCTGTAATGAATAATGCGTAAAAATTCCTCCATTTTCCTCCAGGGAATAGAGATGTTACGGCAAACAACGACAAAGTGGAAGGCGAAGCAAAATGGCTACATAATGGCCACTTTACAGCTGCCGCAGAGCGAGCTACCTATCGTCCTTATGTACACTTAATACATTTATCGGAGCAAAAAAATATGACCGTGATTAGGCTGCTTGCCACCTTTGAGCTGTATAACAGTCTGGGAAAAGGAAAAAGGTTACTGGAAAAAGGTTATTGAAACGCGATGGGATACAGGACGTTGATTCTCCTGAACAATGCATGGAGGAACATGTCGTGTCATTCACTATCGAATAATTGTACCATAACAATTAAGGTGATTTTATCCGATTGTTCACATAAATGGTTTCTACCTCTAACATGTACAAATCAATTAAGTATTGAAGATTTATACAGATTTTTGCTTTTTTCATACCAATATTATTTAATTTTTCGTATTATGTATTAATACGAAACATTATTAGTAAATACTATTAATATTTATCGTAAGATTAACTGTCTTAGTAGTTGTTGTGCAAACCGTAATTTTTATCAATTTATTCAAGGAATTTATATTTGGGCCTATATGACTCATTAAGAACCTCAAAAACACGGACTCATACAGCATACTGCTCATAAGGATACACTATTGAATGCATATAATCTTCACAAAATAGCAATTATTCAGTTAAACAAGTACACAAGTCAAAAAGTTACCCAAAAGACAGAAGTTGTATGCTTTATTCGCAAAACTGCATTCAACTCAATTTAATAGTTTTGGTTTTTTTAGGAGAGTTCAATTTATGTCTATTGCAGAGTTGTACGCTAAGCCATCCCTGATCGCTTAGCGCTGGGTATATTATATAATTTTTAATATATAAAATGCATAAACATGATTGTTTAGATTATTTTATACAACAAGTAGTTAATTAGTTTTATACCTCTGTATACGGCGCCTCGTTATGCGGAATTTATCTATGATAACTGCTATGATAATCAATTCCAATTTTGATTGGATTGCCAAATAACATAACAAATAAAGATAATAATTTAGAGAAAAAGCATAGTCCTGTTTGTATTGAAATTATGAAAAATGTACTACTTGAGCAGATAACTACTTCTATTAGCTACATAACTATGAGCCAAGTGAGTAGGGTTGTTGAACAACATCTAATTCTTTCCAACATTTTTAAGTACATTTTTTAGTTAACATTTCTCTGCAAAACTTCAATACAATCGTTATCTATTTAATTAGAAACATAAATTTGGTTCAAGTCTGGTTCAGCTTGAAATACAAATATTGTAAATTTGCGATTTGCTTTTTCTTTCCTAACTGCCTACAAACAAAACGTATAAATGCATTTCAGAATATTGCTGCCGCTAGGAAGACATTCGAGTGCTTGAGTTCGAGGGCAGAGTTCAGCATCTTCAAGACAATTTTATTTAGCGCTTCGGTTAAAATAAATGGCTTACCACTTGATAAAAACACGTTTAACTTGTTGGAATCTAATTCTATCAAATTTAAAAATGCATTTAGTTTAATGGCTCTCTCAACTGCATATGGCCAGGGAAATGCAAGTAAAGCCGTTGAAAGCATGAGCATATGACAATTCAAATGTACCTCACTTTGTGTTTGAGATATGTTTCGGGGTCCTGACAAATGTCATCCTTACGTATAATATCATGATTAAAAAGACACAATAACTCTGCGCAATCAAATGAATATCCAACCTATTATTCACAAAGTTAAAAAAACACATACCTTATGCAGAATCTCTTCCGTTTAATTCACTAGATGTTGAATTTGAAATTTAACGTTGCACAATGCATGCGTTTCAATACAGTTAGCCACTTAGTTTGCATAACATCAACACATTATTATCATGTGTGAGCATGGTGAAACAATTCTGAACGGAATTTATATGTATTTGCTGCACTTTCACTAGGTTTGTTGACTAGGACTAGCTCTTGTTCACTGTTGGAACTGTACTTGAGCACACGTATTCATTTCACGCTTTTTGATTATAAATTCTCCTATTTATATACTTCTGTATGCATACGCTTAATATGCTCCACCGTTTGCTTTCGCTTCACTAACGTATGATTATTTGCGTCTAAAAACAATTTAATTCGTAATCATTTGCATCATATTCACTTTTATATATCACTTTGGATGCAACTTTCACAATTTAGAACCCGCGCCAGTGACGCAATACAGCACGAGTAGCCATTTTGCACACTGCACAATATTTAACTAAGCACACATTCCCATTTCCAATTGGAATATGTGCAATACAAAGGTGCACCAGAATGCTGTATCAGCGAAAAACTTCACTCAAGCGACGAGATGCGCCATCTTTTCCAGCGCGATCAACCTCTCACGAAAAAGGAAGTAACGTCCAGAACACGACCAGCACCACGGAGCGCGCACCAAACAACAAACCACACAATATAAATCACCATGTAATAATGACTCAAGGAAAAATGTTCTGCACAAAGATGACCCCATGAGTGTGTCTAATAATATGGCAGGAGAGGAAACAGCAAAGAGATGGGATGGCGTGGTGGCGGCGACGCTCTGATTATCACTGTATTCGAAGGAACAGCCAAAGGCATCAAATAAAGGAGAGAAAAACCTGCTGCCCTCTACCAACACATGCCCATACGGATGGACGTATCTCATTCGCAGCAACCGCGCGCGTGTGTTTGTGTTTGTCTGGGCGCATGTGTATGGGTGAGTGCTTATATGGCGGTATTACTATTCTCAATACATATCATCCGGACACAAAGCTCTGCAGCAACACAAGAGACGAGAAACAAACTAAACTAAACCCGGTTTATGTGCCGCCCGGAGTCGCTCATGTTTACATACGCACACCATTACGCCAAAAGGTACCCATCTGAGTACCATACGCTTGCGTGCGTACGAATGCGTCTTTTTTGTCGCTAATACATTTTATTCTTCCCTTATAAGCTAAAGGGCAGCATTTTCAGTATAGAAGCATCGACCTCTATCAAGTCTTTCCGTGGATCTTAGAACGGCACACAGAACGGAATGAACAGTAAGACGGCGAGGGATGAATTTAACGTGTTCCTGTCGTACCTAAGATTCATGCTTCAATCTGCACGTCGGTAACCATTAATCATATGAGGGAAGGTAAATAAAGAACGCTCACATCATCTTCCGCGTATAGCAACAACTAATGGGATGTCGTAGTAACGCAACGCCGACTAGCGCGACCATCGTCGGACGGCAATGAGCAGTACGAGAGCAGCCATTATCGTAGCATGCCATATTTGTTTGAACAAAGAGTGTGCGCTCGAAAGAGAAGGCGTGGTTTGTTGCACGTACTACCGCTGTGTATGTGACGCACGTGTCGTTGTGTGCGCGAATTACGCTATTTCCCTTTCTTCGTTTCTTTTTCGTTTATTGTATTTACACAAAACGCGCGACACACACACTGTCGCACAAATAAGTTTTTATACATTTTCTTTCATTCCGTTTTCACTGTGTATCTCTTTCTCGCACTCTTCAATTTTTATCTACAAGAGCGCTAAACGTTAACGAACGCTATCAAAAATGATCGGCATGGTAAAGAATCCACCAACGCCTCGCTAGGGGATCGAAGCGAGGAGCCAAAGGACACCGAACGGAGTATGTTTAATTCACCCAATCGAACCCGCGTGAGCTCAAATTCGCCGTCCCAGCAGCATCCCCACGACAAATACCGGGCTCATAATTTATAATGAGAAAATATCCACGGGGGGAGATTTTTGTTTTTTGATTCGTTAGTTAATACGTTTGTGCTCCGTCGTTGATGCAGTGTGCTCCGTAACGAATCGTTCGTAATCATCAACTTCATCAAAAGACCCACACTACGGGACTAATGAAGTCAGTATTATCCGAAGGTGTGGAACGGACTTCTGGGCGGCATATATAAATTTGCTTATAAAATAAGCCTGAACCTTAGAATGGCAATAAGATGTTTTACTCATTACTAGGACGAGATGACTTGTTGTTATTTTACTTTGGGGGATATTTTAGTATCAGATTTTCATAAACCGCATTTATACTTTATAAATACACCGCTCTCACGAGCAAACGCTACCGTCGAATATGAGAATTGTATACCACCTACAAACATAATAAGTAATAGCACACTACATATTACCGTTTTACATTTTTAGCAATTATTAATTATTCTACCCCGAAGTGCATGATTCAAAGCCACTTTTCCCAAGTAAGATGTCGACACTACAGACGACCTCTTTTTCATTGAAAGAGTTCGGCGTTTACCAAAGTAGCAGATCATCAAAATTTTGTGCTGCACAACCGTGACGAAGATAAAAAAGTGTTTGTCATATTATTCTTGAACTTTCATCGAGTTCCCAACAGATTTGTTCCGAAAACATCATTGCAAGGATTGTTCCTAAACATCAGTCAAACGATAGAAGTTCTATTCAAATAAAACCTGATAGATGACACATTATCCTATCATTGAGCTATTGAGGATGTTGATAGCACAACACGGCAATCCAATGTGCCGTCATATTTGATCAACATAAAAAATACATCCAATCTACGATGATCTACGCTAAAATATAAAAATGTGTTTTATGGAAAAACAATACACTATTCATCGTAGTATATTATTACGATAAACCGTACATATTTTTTAAATATTTGTTTGCAAAAGGAACCGTAGATATGCTAAATATTTATAAGAAGAACTGTTTCAAATATTTGGTTCACGTTTCGGCCAAATTATCAAACAAAAAAAAAAAACAAAAGAAATATGCAGTACAATAAAGAGGAAAATATCACACAATAACACCCAACTTTACCCTTATCCTTATTTATTTTATGCTTTATCGCAAAATTGATTATCATAGATAGGACAATTGTTTAAGATATCATTTCTGATAGTCAACAAAAGCAAAAAATGCTCAAGACAAAATGTGTTTTAGATTACTTAGAGGTTTGAAATTGCTGTTGTTAAAATAATATAGAAATGAATCAAAACATTTTATATACAAAACAAAATTAACAAAATTAATTATATAATAATTGTTGTGTGAAAAAAGTAATAATAATATTAATATCTTTCCTCAAACGAATGCAAAAATTAAAACAATCAATTTAGATAAATGCGGTGATAACACGCAGATTGACATTTATTTTAATGCAACGTCGTTCAAGTATAACGGAGCAAGCAGGACAAACAGGGACATGGAGGAAATGTTCTTAGATAAAACATGTTTGTGATTGCATCTGTGTACTGAGAATACAGAAACTCAACAAACGAAACAAATAACATAGATGACGAATCGTTTCAGGATGAGTTTTTGAAAATGCTTGTCAACACAGATGTTTAGTAACAGCAATTATTTTCTTCATTATGAACACGAACCGCAAAAAACAGCTATTTCAGTATCTCAAAGTATCAATAGATACATAAAAGGCATTATGTTAAAGTAAAATGTCTAATGTAAAATGCAGTTCAAGTTCATCTGATACAAAGATTTCACAGTAAATACCATCGATGAACTTACTGCTTATTAATTATGTTTTAGACTGAAAAAAATAATAAGCCTTAATATGTTGATAAAGTTCGATGCTATCATTTAATTACACATATTGTTTGTTACGCCTCTACGATCGCTAAAAATAAATTATTCAATGTGTTCACTATAAAACATGTTTTGACAATTCCATTCTCAGTAATTTTCGACCCCTAAAGTGGGTGTCTTTCCAAGCAGTGCCATTACTGCTGCTTCGCAAGTAAGAAACGTCTCACACAAGCTCACACAAGACGAAACTCCGCTTGACAAAGGGTGGAACTATCTACTATGAGTTTCGCAAAAGTACCGCCCCTAGCCGTATGTGGAGACCATACGACTATTTCCCGTGTAAGCATGCGCAAAAGACCCGCTATTTTTCACTTCAATGCGCATTTTTTCCCGGCTGCTCTTATGTGTTATGCATGGTAATGGCGCATTTCCATCATGCTACGCAGGCCTATCCTTGGCGAGATTCAACGACAATGATAATAATTTATCAATGTCTCACAAACTTTTTTTTCGGCCTTTTATAAATCTGGAAAATTGGATTTCGATCTGTCAGAAGCATCCAATTTAATAAAGAACTTGTGAAACAAGACCAATATTAACCATAGACACATAGGTAACTTTTCACAATGCTCATGTATTTCGTGAATTATATGAATTATAATATAATAATGTAATATGACAACTAACTACCGTAAACTTCAACTAAACTTTTCACATGTATATGTATGTATTCATGACATAGTTGAATTTTCGCATTGGTACCTATTGGGACCTTTTGTGTTTGTGATACGCCTTTAATATCTTCAGCGCGTTGCCCAGGGAAAAATAGTTCAGTTCGGTTCATTAGTTCAATTATTCAGTACATCATCATAAAAGATTGAAAATTGCGACACACCCATTTCAAATTTGGTAAAAACCAATAAAATCTAATATCATAATGCAATCAAATATTCAATCAGCTCATCTATGCATGTTTTCATCAATTAACTTCTGATGAGGCTTACTTGCGTCTGCGGATGTAATGTTCTGAGGTCAAAGATATTAACCCTATTATATAGAACAAAAAAATCACAATGGTTTCATAAGAACATGACCATTCTTTATGCTCACTGTGAGATTCTGAGAATATGAGATATGACAGACACTAATTAACACTTTTCGGTTAAGCTGAACGTTCTTCAGTGTACCATGTTAGAGTAATCCATAGACAAGATAGATACCTTCAAATGATATACCGAAGTAATTTTGAAAAGATTGTCAAATTCGCTTCAAATTACAGAACGAAAATGGTTGTATTTCCGTAACCCTTGGCATAGGTTCATCGAAATAACATATTTGAACGAAAAACGACAATGTATCTCTAGTTCCAATCGAGGCACAGAAGATACCAGGCACATAATTGTTGTTGTCTCAATGAAATTTTATGTGTTGTTACACAACTATTAATCACAACTTTCGTTAATGATAGGAATTTAATCAACTTGCTTTGCTGATTAGTATTACCTCCATGTATTAAAGCATACATTCCCAAAAACCGTACAACTGGAGTTTTGGTAGGGGAAGAAAACCTATTCATACCCAATCACTGTTTTAATAAATGGCTTTCTGGGGTATTTTTTACAATACTATACAATACCACACCGATGGTTGAAGAATTTTCTTAACAAACCTACCAGCATGTATAGCGTACAATGTTTTGTTAGAATAAGATTTATCGCGATTCTCCATTTGCTTCCACTAATCTTGGTGAACTCTCTCCATCGCTTCCACTCATGTCAAGCCATATCCTTTTACTGATTGATGATACCGCGAAACAATGCCAACGCTTTCCACCGTCTTCCAAACGATTTCCGCTTTGACTCCGCACACTTCCGCTTCTGGCGCGTTTGGCTCTTCAAATAATACCCGGGAGATGATACATTTAATAATACTTGCTCGCATGTTGTTTCCCTTCTTTTGGCTTTGGTGCGCACACGCACCGAGTACTTTGCTCTTGTTGGGGGGAATTATCAAACAACTTCGACGTCTTGCAGGGCCGGCACTTTCGCACATACTGTATGTATGTATGCAGTCACGCTTCCTCGAGGCTCTATTTGAACATTGATATGTTTGTGGAGCACTCCATTCAACCCAACTTTTTCTACGTATATGTAGATAACAGAGCAGTAACAAAGAAATTTTTATTTTATTTTATTCTCTTCATCCAGTATGTGTCTAGCTTAATAGTCTTCGAAATCGTGTGACTCGTGTGGCTTAGTAAAGTGTGTAACTTGTAGCGGCTTCAGGTTTCGTGTATTGTTTGCGGACACGACGTGACCGGTACACCAAATCCCAACTGGACTGTCCACCTAGCAAGCGGCTATCTAGGTACAGAGATATTGCCACGAAAGAGACATAGAGAAGTACAACTTTCAACGCGGTAGATACTTTTTTTACAAAATCCAAAATGTTTCAAAGTTTATTACTATTTCCCCCCCTCTTTATCGTGGACTAGTTAGTTTTATACTCCTTACACGTAACACACGTAAAGGACAGAAATATAACTTTGAACTTATGAATTGAGCTTATGATTAAACTTATGTTAGTGATAAATGAAAAAAATATATATTCGATTTGAATAGTCGTAGCACAGGTTAGGATATTAGCAAAGCATATTTCATATCAGACTGGAAAACCCTTGATAGTATACGAATATAAAAGAGCAACAATAAACTATAAACGATTCATGCGATTCATTATTAGCTTTTTTGGAAAAATTGTTGCATATTTTTTAATTATAGTACAACATAAATTTCTAACAACTTTTCAATCTGCGTAATAAGTATCCACCCATGTTCCACGCTATGGGCGAGTAACGAGCACAAAATTCCCTTTAGCCAAACACCACATGGTTGGCGACGGTCTGGATCGTTGATCTTCGTCGACAGTGCCGTTGTCATAGAGGTTGGAAGCAACGAAGCGAATGCACAGACCAACAGCCCTATACCACAACCATCATAGTGCCGTTCCGTTCGAAACCGAACCGTCCAGTTGAAGCAGAGCCATGCGTTGAAGCAGAACCGGCAGAGGGGAACGGAGGAAGAAATGAAAAATGAACGTGAAATGAACTTGCAGTTTCCACCGAAAAATAATGGAAAGCCGAATTATATATCTCCCTTTATTGCTGCTCCATATATACGGTTACATATACAAGGCCTACTGGGACGAAGCGGCCTACCAAAAGGACCCAGGCACACATACGGTCCCCGGCTGGCGTGTGTGTTGGTAACGACACTGTGCGACCTCCTCCTGCTTACTTCTTTTATTTAACATGGTCTCTGATACTACCCCTGGCCACCACCATCACCAACTTTACTTGTATCACACAAGTTTGACAGTCTGACGACGATGGGTGTACTCAATTCAGCGGCAATCAACGGTCCCTTTATTCGAGAACCTACAACGTACGTAGCCCTGCGCGTTTTCTCGTTCGTATTTTAT